>VZSG01000002.1:4340912-4354217 GCA_013398315.1 Nothoprocta pentlandii
GGAAGGAGGGAAGGAGGGAAGGAGGGAAGGAGGGAAGGAGGGAAGGAGGGAAGGAGGGAAGGAGGGAAGGAGGGAAGGAGGGAAGGCCTTCCAGTTCTGCACGGACCCCTCTTGTGCTGTGTCTTAATCCTGAAGACATTAACAGCCAGCCCCTTGTCACAGCTGAAATAACTCATCCCGCAGCAGCACCACAGAGGGGAGCGGCACCTCAGCACGCCCAGAACACGCAGCCCATCTCTCAGAGACGATCAGACGGGAACAGACAACTCAAAACAAAGAATAACGCCTCAGAATCTGCTTTAATAATCAGCCAAGAAGGTGTTTCTTTAGCGAGCTTTAAGGAGCCGGGGTCACGTTAGTAAAGGCAGTAGGTGGCACGAACAAGCGAAGCCCCTTTTTCCCGCAGGCGCTGCGGCTCGGGCCGCGCTGGGGAAGCACCGAGCGGCTCGCGGGGCCGCCTCGGGGTCCGCCCCGCCGGGCGGAGCGGGGCGCGGGGCCTACCTTGCTCTTGGTGCTGACCTCGCTGCTCTGCGAGCTGCTGCTGCTGTGCCGCTTCTTCCCCTTGCGGAACATGCTGGCATGGCGGCCCGCGGGGGGGAAGGAGCCGTTAAACCGCCGCGGGCCCGAGGGGCAGCGCCCGCCAGGCACCGGGGCGGCCGAGGGGGGAAAGCCCCGCACCCGCGACGGGGCGGCGCCTAACACAGAGCCGGGCCCAAGCGCGGGGCGGATGAAGCCGGCCCAGGCTCTGGGATTTAAACCGGGCTTTAACCGCCCCCCAACGGCCGCTTCTTCACCCGCCTCGCCGGCCGCTTCCGCTTCCGGGCGGCGGCGGAAGGGCGGCCGCCGAGCAGGGGGAGGGAGGGACGGGAGGCGCCGAGGGACACGGGGCCGCCGCCGCCGCCATGTCGGCGAAGCGCAAGGCCGAGGCGCTCATCCCGGCGGAGGAGAGCGACCAGCTGCTCATCCGCCCGCTGTGAGCGCCGGGCGGCCCCGCGGCGGGAGCGCGATGTGCGGGCCCGGCAGTGGCCGCCGCGGCAGCGGTGCCGCCGTGGCCTCAGGCTCCTGAAGGCCCCAGGGGCGCGAAGGGGCCGCGGGCGCAGGCGGGGCCCGGGCAGCTGCTGCTCTCCCTGTGGTGACTTGCGCCGCCTTTTTTATTCGCAGAGGTGCTGGCCAGGAAGTAGGAAGATCGTGCATTATTCTGGAGTTTAAAGGAAGAAAAATCATGGTAATCCTTGTATGACAGTGTTTGCGTGTTTATGTAAAATAAATCCCGGTCTCCGAACAGACGACGCGGCCACATGCGGATTCCAAAACCCGGTTTTGGTGGATCCTGAGTCTGATCTCGCAGTTAAGCTGAACACACAGTTGTTGTCCCTCGCTTTTCCGGTTGCCCTCTCGGGTGGTAACTGAGCTGTTGCCTCTGCACTGGTTCCTGGGCGCTTGCCTGTTGCTGAAGCGTGGCTGAAGACTTGCTCGAGTGTAAAACTGCAAATAAAGAACTGGGATCTGAAAATGGCTTTTAAAAGGAGTTACTTAGCTTCCCACTGCAGTTAAGACATACAGACAGACGTCCTGAATGTCAGATCAGATGCTAAAAGCAATGACCGAGGAAAATTGACTTTTCCATATGATACTAAAAGTTACTAAGTTACTAGTCAGGATATTATAAGCCAAAAAGTAAGAGTTTTTGGTTTTTTTTGGATACTTCTTCTTAGAAGGCTTAGCTTTTACTTTCATTTATCAGCTTGATTGTGGAATCCACCCTGGACTGGAAGGAATGGATGCTCTTCCTTACATTGATTTGATAGATCCTGCTGAGATTGATCTCCTCCTCATTAGCCAGTAAGTAGCATCTCGAAGAACAAATGCACTTGGATGCTCTTAGCAGTGTTCACCTCTAATTTACTAAAAGCACGTTGAAAATATGTGTTATGTAGATGTTAGTGGCATGGCAAAATACTGAAGTCAGTGGTTGCCACCTGTTAATGCCTTAATAAAATTTAAAAGCTCTCTGAGCTCACTGTGACCTCTGGCTTTCATATATTCTCCCTTGTTTTAATGCCATGTGACAGCTTCTAGAACATGTCTTATACATAAAGACCACTGAAAAGTATTAGTGGCATTTTTAGTCTATTGGGCTATGAATGTAAAAGGTTCTTCTAGACTAAAATCTTGACACAAGTTAAAATTGCATCTTGTTAACTGTGACTTAACTGATCATATAGAAAATACCATAAAATGCTGCCATTTGATGACGTGTGCATGTTCTACCTGTGTCTTAAAAGTGCTTCATTAAAATAGTTGAAGTCAGAGGTGGGGCTAAATATACTAATTTAAGTTGTCCTGGTTTAATCTGGACTGCAAACTTGGGATCAGCTTCATTAGCTTTCCTCTATCTTTTTTTCATTAGCTTTCCTCTATCTTTTCAGAAATTTTTACATTCATTTGTTTCCCTTATTTTTTCTCACTCTCAGCTTATATATAAATTATAGAAATTGTAATTCTGGGACTTTGTGGCTAAAGTCTTTCCATTAACAGACAAATTTCTGCGCTACTCTTAGCTTTTCTGTGTTTTACTTATAGTCACTTGTGTATGGGACCCTAAACCAGCATAGGTAACAATGCAGTTGAAAAATCTCTATTTCTGGGTTTTTATGGTGCTTTGTTAATTCTTTAAAGTGTCGGATTCTATAACACTATGTTGTGTAATGTTAATTCATTAATTGGATTCGTGTGTCTATTTTAAGCTTCCATTTAGATCATTGTGGGGCTTTACCATGGTTTTTGCAGAAAACGAGTTTTAAAGGAAGAACCTTTATGACACACGCCACAAAAGCCATTTACAGGTGGCTCCTCTCAGACTATGTCAAAGTCAGGTATGTCAACCCAATTGTGGTCCTTCTATCTCCTCTGCGTTAATTGCCTCCAATTGTATATCCAATATTAAAAGCTATTCAGTACCATGTATTTGGGGGGTTTCTTAGATATCTTTAAACGATCATACTCAGCTTAAAAATATAGTTTCTTTTCATTATCCCATCTTCCTCAAATGTATTTCATATAGTAAGGTGAGTTTAACAGTAGTAAGCCTTGCATGTGTCTCTGCTCTCCAGATGTTTGCTTTCTGATAGTCATGTGGTAATTAACTGGTATTATGAAATACAATGGCAATACCAAATATTTCTGTTTTTTTTTCTAAATCTGATGTGCTTTGTATATACACATGGTTAGTGTATAGTGTAAGTTTGTTGTTTCTATATAAAAAAGTGGCTTTATGTATAAAAAGTGGCTTTATGCAGTCTCCTACCTGAGATGATTTTACATCAGCCTGGCAAATTTGGGTATTTATTACTTGCTGCTAGAATTAGCTTAAGACAAGGCAGAGGAAGGTTTTGGATGAACCTGGATGATGCTGCAGGCAGCAAGATTAGAAATAACAAGAAATCCCAAATAACATTATCCATGGCTGGATACTTATTAATGCTTCTATTTGTCAGAAAAATACAGAGCAGATGCTGAAGTTTAAAGATTGTTGCAGAATGGCCTTTTAGCCTTGCTTAGGGCAGCTTTGCTAGAGTCACTGGGCTTCATTTCTAATGTGGGTGGTTTAATATTTCTGAAAGTCTTATTCTTGGTGGGGAAGAGTGTATCTGGAGACTTTCTTTTTTCCTCCAATTGTTATCTAATCTAAGCTGGTAAAATTAGCTGATATTCAGGCATTTCATTTATATCTAGCAACATATCAGCGGATGACATGCTCTACACAGAAACAGACCTGGAAGAAAGCATGGACAAGATTGAAACCATCAACTTCCATGAAGTGAAAGAGGTTGCAGGAATCAAATTCTGGTGTTACCATGCAGGCCATGTCCTGGGAGCTGCCATGTTCATGATAGAAATAGCTGGTGTGAAGGTACATCCTTTTTGGTGGTTTTTCCTTTTCTGCAGACCTGAATTTTAATACAGTCACTAATTACTTATAACTCCCTCTTAGAGCTAGTGACTGGAAGTATCAAACAGGCTTGGGCACACTGAAGGGAGGCCTTTTTTAAGATTGATTAGAATGGGTAAGTAATGTTTGTGTATTGAACCAGGCTGTGTATTTGGGTTTTATGGAAGTGAGCTGTGGCTCATGTGGAGTTGGTTAATGTTTGTCCTACTTGCTCACCTGCTCACAGGTGGCTGATAGTTGTTACTGAGGCTGCATTTTAGCAAAACCCATAAACAAGTGTTTGTTTTTCTAATTTTGCTTTATCGTGTCAGACTAGTTGGATACTTAAATGCCCAAGTGGTATTTCATCTTATTGGACTACTCATTATGTTTCCGTTTGGACATGCAGACTCTTACCTAGTTTTTATTTCTCTGTAGTATCTGTTCCATTTTCTGTTAATGTTGATTTTTGCTTCTTAATGACGAGTGTTCACCCACAGGATAGTGAAAATGCCACCTTTCTATGCTGTAGGAAAAATTGCAAACCAACATCTTAGTAACTGTTTATCTCGTTTTGTTGTGATGAAGGTAGTGCTTGAAATTCCTTCACTCCAGGTGATTTAAACATAAGCATGGTGATATTGAGAAACTAGCGTTATAAGCTGTGCACATCAGAGGAGTCTTTAGTTGATCTCTGTATTGTAAATTCTGTAAAGTTGTCTTTGCTAAGAAAAATAGAATTCCTATACAGCACCTTTTTAAAGACTGCTCACTTCATTACCTGTAATCAGAGTAACTGCTTGGCTTTCTCTCTCTCTCTGTCATAGCTTTTATACACAGGTGATTTCTCAAGACAGGAAGACCGACATCTGATGGCAGCTGAGATTCCCAATATTAAACCTGATATTCTTATCATCGTAAGTTTTACGAGTGTTTCTTTAAAACAGTAATTAGGTATCCATAGGGATATTACTTTAAATAGACTTAAAAGGCAGTAAGAAATGCTTTCTGTAGTGGAAGATCACTTCACTGAAAGGTTACCACTTCCATTTCACACTGAGCTGTGCTACACGTACCACGAGTGTGTTAAGTGGTAACCCATTCAGCAGAGCAGCATTTCCAGTTAGGAAAATGTGCGTGTTAAAACTGAAGCTCCCTTTGAAAATAATAGTCGTAATTGTACCGTTTTGCTGACAGGGTCTGTCTTCCCAAATTGTTGGGAGTAGTTTTTGGGCAGGGAAATGCTGTTGCTACATCTGATACAGGTTACAAGATTCAGAGGGTTGTTCCTCCCCCATCCTCCCCTCTCCTGCCCCACTTTGGTAACCCTGAAAACTCCATGTGTGCTGTGTAACGGTGTATGAGCAGATCCCCTTAGAGCAGAAGTCATGTTTCTTTATGGTGTTAACAGTATATTGGTCTGCATTTTCTCATCAAACTTGGCAAAGACTCCGTGTCGCTGCTTTTGATACTGGTTTTCTCTGTACATAGGAATCCACCTATGGCACTCACATTCATGAGAAAAGGGAAGAGCGAGAGGCGAGGTTCTGTAACACCGTGCATGACATTGTGAACAGAGGAGGCAGAGGGCTTATTCCTGTGTTTGCCTTAGGCCGAGCTCAAGAACTGCTCTTAATTTTAGGTATGTGTCTTCCCAGTTCCTGTTCATGAAAGGTGCGTAAAGTTACATGGGAATGTTTTCGTGAGCAGTCCTAAGGGGAAATACTTTTTAAACAATTCTTCAGCCGTTTTCCCAGCATGTTAAGTACCTGACAATATGGAATAGTGTTTGTGTGGATGTTGAAAACAAACCAGAACACTGAATCATTTCCCCATGCACATATAAGAGAGTCTCTTCTGCTCTGGGAGGTGCAGCTTTGCAGGGTAGTGCGTGCTTGGCTTCTGAATCTTGTTGAATGAGAATTTCAGCAAGTAGGGAGTGTTACTGCAGACTGAAAGTAAGTTATTAAAATATGAGTGTTCTTCTGAAACGTTTGTTAAAGATGCTTTGTTCAAAAGTTTCGGTAGCTTTTTCCATTTAATTCACAAACCTACATGAAGAAATCTTTTAAGGAAAAAATGAGAAGACTATAACACTTCTGGTATTTCTGGAGTAATAATAATAATAAAAGGGAAAGCTTTTAGGCTTTGGCTTTAGACTTTTAGGCAAATTAGGGGGAAAACGTGGAAAAATTATGATGATTGTAACAAGCCACCTTCCCATAAACAGTGTAAATAATTATTACAAGGTACTTCAGAGGAAACAGTTTTTAAATAAATTATTTCCTTTTAGCAATCTTACTTATACTGTTTTCTGTTTTAGAATCATCTTTTCTCTCACAGAAATATTAGTGTGATCACAAAGTAACTATCCCAAAATACTTATTTTTGGGAGTGCTGAATCTGAAATGTTACCTAAAATACTGAAAAATCTTTGCATTTTCCATTTCTATTAGATCAACATTAAAAAACTGGTATTTGTTTTCAAAATGTGTTATTGATCAATTCAAATGTTAGTAAGGCATTTGGATCTAAGTAAGGGGTAGTATTTGGTATTGTGTAGTGGGATTATTTACATTTTATTGGCATTGATCCAGTTTGTTTTTACAGAGAATGTTAAAAAAGAATGTTTTAAATTTCACGTAGCCATTAGTTTGTAGTGCACCAACGCCCTTTCCCTGATGTGCAGATATTTAACTGTTGAAAATAGTTGTTGAAAGTACAGCTGCTAAAGCAAGACATTTAATTGGATGCTTAATTAGGTAGAAAATGCAATTGCATCATATGCCAACGCAGTTAAACCCTGCAGGCATCTGTGCTTGTTTTTCTTCCTTCCATAAGCTTCCAACAAAACAAATTACTGTATTACGATACAGAAAATTATTATAGCAGATGCAACCTTTTAAAGTTGCATAAAGTCCTGCTACGACTTATCTTTATTGGTGTTTCCCATTTTGTATTTGAGCTTATTAGGATACTCTGAGCTTCTCTGATAATATTCTGAAAAGCTTGGTCTGCAGATATAAGCTGCTTCACATAAATGTACAAATGTAGACATGAGAGCGTAACACTTTCCTTTGAAGACTGTTCCCCAAATACATGATATAAATGTGCTTTATGCAGGCAGAGCTGTGTCCTTGTGGGATGAGGAGTAAGTTACGTTTGTCTTGCTGCATTCAAACCTCTTCTTTGTGCTTAATAATCGCTGTAGTAGTAGTAATATGTGTCCTTATACCTCACCGTTGAAAGTGGTGATTGTATGCTCTCGTCTGCCAAAAACACCTGAGGTTCATCTTGGTTTTTTTTTTCTATTAATGAGAGCTGTGTGCCTTTTCACTTGATATTTGTCCTTTCTTCTTTGCCTGGGCAGATAAAAAGTCTGTGGTTTTGATTTTTTTTTTTTTTTTGTAATAAGAATGACAGAAAAAAATGACATTTTGGAGATAATGCTGTCTTTATTATATCTTTTCTTTTTGGTTTGTTTTTCTTTTAGATGAATACTGGCAGAACCATCCTGAACTCCATGATATTCCTATATACTATGCATCCTCTTTGGCAAAGAAATGCATGGCAGTTTATCAGACCTACGTCAATGCCATGAACGACAAAATTCGCAAGCAAATAAACATCAACAATCCATTTGTTTTCAAGCATATTAGCAATCTGAAGGTGAGCTTGAGAGAGGCTGCTTTACAACAGAGGAAGAAGGATGGAATAATTGCTATTTGCTTGAATATTTTGATTTTCTATTCCTAATAGTTCAAGTGTAAAGGTATAAGGTTCAGATATTAATCAGTCTATCTGTTATACCAGTATTTAGAGGGGTGGTTGAGGAGAGCTTGTCCTCCCAACATTTTTACTACTATAAATCCGTAAATAAGTAGGAGCTTTCCTAGAAAGGGCCATTTTTATGAGCACTGAGCATAGGGCTATATATATATATTCTGTTCAGCTATATTGTCCTTCATTTAATTGTGCTGTAGCAGCTGATGTCACTGCTGTCTCTCCCCCTAGAGCATGGACCACTTTGATGATATTGGGCCAAGCGTTGTGATGGCTTCGCCAGGTATGATGCAGAGTGGCCTGTCCAGGGAGTTGTTTGAGAGCTGGTGCACGGACAAGAGAAATGGAGTCATCATTGCAGGGTACTGTGTTGAAGGAACCCTTGCTAAGGTGAGGTCTTCATGCACCACCATGTTCTTCAGTGCAAAGTCCGATGTGTGTTGCTAGATAAAGTGCACAACAAAACACCCTTTGCATGTGGCTATTTCCAGCACTAGAGTGTAGAATTATCTTCTCTAGGAGCAGTTATCTTGTCTCAAAAAGGAGGGACTGATTCATCTTTACACTCCTGACATTACCTGACTGTTTGAGTGGGCAATCCTGACCCTAATTCTGAAGGCATCATTGTTAAATCTAACACTGCCAACATGTCAGAGGTCGGGCTGCTGTGCACGCGTTGGGCCACTGGCAAATTGTAGAGAGCAGGAAACTTTGTGTTTCCACAGCTAAGGACCACCTCAAAATCTGGTTTTTCCCTTTAGGGACACAAATCACACGCTTATTGCAATTTCAAGGCATCGTATAGAGAGTTGTATGTGGAAAAGGAATGAAAAGCCATATCTGCTGGGGATGCGAAAGATGGAATGGTGTGTGGTGTGTGTTTGTGTTCATTCATGGGTGGGTGGGTGTTCAGGGATGTGGGCCCTGTATTTACATTTATATGTGGGTCCTGTAAATACAAAAAAAATGTATTTTTTTCCTTACTTAGCTCTTAAGTATTTCTTTTTTCTCTAAAGTATTAACTGTGTTATGTCTGTAGGAGACTGTTAAAATCTTATTTAAAGTGCTTTTTCTTCTAGCACATCATGTCTGAACCTGAAGAAATCACGACTATGTCGGGGCAAAAACTGCCCCTGAAGATGTCTGTAGATTACATTTCTTTCTCTGCTCACACAGATTATCAACAAACTAGTGAGTTTATCCGGGCCCTGAAACCTCCCCACGTGGTTAGTACACGGCCTACTTGTTCCTCAAGGGTGGGATTCCTGAAACCAGGTCATAGCCTCACGCTGTCGGTGGCAGGAATTTGTGGCTAGCAGCAGGCAGTTGCCCTGTGCTTTGAAAAACCAAAGCTGGAGCTTGTGACTCCTCACGCTGTTGCCTTAGCACAGGGAAGATGAGTTTGCTGTCGCTGCTGTCTGCACATGGGATGTCTGGGGTGAGCAGAGCGGAGGCTCTCGGGGAGCAGTAAAGGAGCACAATTGGAAAATGAGGACTAGGAATTGCAACTTCTCCTCCAGAAGGAGGAGAATTGGTGTGCAAGCAAATTGTAGCAGAAGAAAAGGGTTTTTAGCTTGATAAAGCAACTAATGAACTTAATGAATATACTTCCTGAGTTATGCCTTTGGAGTTTTTATCTCTCTCTCTCTTACTATATATACATGCAAATAGATAGATCAATATGCAGACAAAAACTTAAAGCTAATTGTAATCTTCTGGGGTTAATTTGAATTTATATTTTTATGTCATATTGAATGGAATTGACTTGAAATCTGCATGACACTTTCTGTTTATATGTATTTTTCTACTAAAACTCAGTGTCATGGAATCTAGATGTTTGAATATTGCACAGAATTGAAAGGCACAGAACTGTATGAAGTAGAGCTGAGCTGATCTCATATGCTGTGACCTCATGAAATAGATCTCTGTATAAAGATGACGTGCAGGATTTGTTGACAACTCAGGTTTGAAAAAAGAGTACTTTACATTAACAGGGAAACCATCTTTCCTGTAGATTTTAGTTCACGGAGAGCAGAATGAAATGGCCAGGTTGAAAGCAGCATTGATACGAGAATATGAGGATAACGATGAAGTTCATATAGAAGTGCATAATCCTAGGAATACTGAAGCTGTGACGTTGAACTTCAGAGGAGAAAAACTTGCTAAGGTAAAAAATTAACACTGCTGTCTCTACCACAGTGTTTTTCTCTGTGATAAAGAGTATATTTTCTTCCAAGTCTCTTTTCATCTATTTTCAGAATGGATTTGTGTGTGTTCTGCTTGTGTGCCGTGTATTGTGGATCTTGATTTGAACCTGTTTATTTATTGTATTGCAATGAGAACTTGCAGCTGTTGTGTCTCTGCAGAGGTTGCTGAAGCAGCACTACCTTAATGTATTTATATGCCTGCTCTAATTGTGGATATACTCTTCCTTTAAAATCCACAGAGAAATCTGTATAATCCTATAGAAATATGGGATCACAGAGTAATTGGGATGATACCTAGTCTAACTGAGGGCAGGGCTGACTAGAGCAGGTTGCTTGGGATCTTGCTCATTCCAGTTTTGAATGTCTTCAAGGAAGAAGATTCCGCAACCTGCTCCTGTGTGTCATTACCCCCAGGGAGAAAAAAAAACAGATCTTTCCTAGAAGTACAAAAAAGCAGATTACAGTGGAATTGCTTCCCAAATCAGGTGTAAAATGTAGTCTGCACCTGTGCTTTCTGTGGCAGTGTTTGGTGCAAAAACTTCATTGGCTTTTTGCATGATAATTCTTTTGATCTTTTTGTGCTGCATCTCAAAATTCTTTCTGTGCAGGATTGCTCTGTTTTCTTTATTTCCAGAGTAATCTCTTTATTGCATTTGTGTTTTCAGCAGAGCCTCTATTTCATCTCCATACTGAACTTCAAGGTGTGAAAACCTGTTGCACTATATATGCTTTTATTTTCAGGTGATGGGGTCTTTGGCAGATAAGAAGCCAGAGCAAGGACAGAGAATTTCTGGAATCCTGGTTAAAAGAAATTTTAACTATCATATACTTTCTCCTTGTGACCTTTCCAGTAAGTAAAGATAGTAATATGCTCAGTAGGTAATAGAAGTTTATTGTATTGTTTTTTTACTTTTTTTTTCAATAAACAATTCTAGATTTTTTTTTCTATATTTTTATTTGACAAGCAGTTAGTAAACCTCTTAGTTTTATTTTGGTACAGCTTTGCCTAAAGCTGTCAGCTGTTGGTGAGAGACAAGACATCCAGTTCATTGTTAGCTGAAGTTTAAAATGTTTTCTGCTTTCCTCTAAAAGAAAAAAGGCAAAATTCTGTTTGCTACTTAAATTCTTCCTGTGCATGAATATGTACAAAGAAAAAAGCCACTAAAAGTAGGAAGATGCAGTACAATGAAAATATATTTTGCTGTTATGCTGTTTATTACTATGTAAAATGATTTATTCTCAGACTGCAGGAAACTGAACAATGAACCAGGGTGGTGGAGTGAAAGGAGTTTGGGATAAAGGAATTCTGTGGTGTGCTTCACTGCTTGTCTCTAATGCTTACGATGACCTAGGAGCTCTTGTGGCAGTGTCTTTACCACAAATGCATCACTTGTCTTGCAAAAGACAGTAGACCTTCCCAAACCCTTAAAAACTGCCCTTTTTCACCCTGCTGTCTTAAATGTGTTAGTATCATTTTTCCTCTGTAGTGGCTTATTTTTTTAGGGAGTACGATTAAAGGAATAATAATTACTGCTTTTAAAAAATTCTTTTCAGATTACACAGACCTGGCGATGAGCACTGTAACGCAGACACAAGCCATTCCGTATACTGGCCCTTTCAATCTGCTTTGTTATCAGCTCCAAAGACTTACTGGTGGGTATTTGGGAAGAAATGTCCATAATTTATAGCAGTTAACTTTTAAAAGAACTCGTAGTCATCAGGGGACTTTCAGAGTGGAAAGATCTTTACTTTTCCAGTAACCAAAGTACCGTAATTTGTTTTGTATTTTGCAACTTTTATTAGATTATGCAGCTTCTGCCAGCTCAAGTTCATGAGTGTGACTCATCCTTTTTGGTGGGATTCCGTTGTAGTTGCAGTATAAAATAAGGAGCATATGGAAGTCCCAGCTGCAAAAGTGAGGGCTGTAGCCACTCTGATGCAGAATTTATAAATTTATCTTTTATCTCCAGCTCCGAACAACCTCTTCCATGGCTACCCAGGTGGCAAGAATCTGGTCTTCGTGATTTTTTTTGAGGGGAGGAGAGGAGGATTTGGTTTTTCTTCATTACTGTCAGAATGTCACTCATATCACTAGTGAATAGAACAATATTAAGCCAGTGCCCAGGTCTCTTGGCCAGAGTGTTTTTGTTTTACATTCTCTCCTCACGTGAAGTACATGACAGGTTTTCCTCTGAGGGTGATGGAGGAGCTGCTCAATTCTGCAAATGGAACAAAATTTCCTGTCTCTTCTCCCTTCCACTGCTATACTTACCTGAGCCCCCTAAGCCATTAAACTATGAGAACCTAAAAGAAGTAAAATGACTTGCACTGCATATTAAAAAATAAGTAGTAATATCAGGTAAGGGAAGAGAGAGTATGCAGTTCAGTCTTAGAAGTGGATTGGGAGCTGCTGTGTTTAGTCATGATAATAACAACCCCTTGCTTCCTTAAAATGAGCTGTTTGCTCATGCAGACAGATGTACTCTTGCTCTCAATATAACTTTACTCTTGCTAACTCTTTCTTGTTGCCTCTTAGCTGATGTAGAAGAAATAGAAATCCAACAAAAACCAGCCTTGAAGGTTTTCAAAAATATAACTGTGATCCAAGAACCAGGCATGGTCGTGCTCGAGGTAGGTGTTTCTGGTGTGTGCGGGCAGGTCTTCAGTTTCTACACAACCACGTTTTAGAGTTTCATGGCAAGTTACGTGGAATTATTAAATACTTAATGTTGGGCAATGAGTAGAATGGAAACTAGAACAAATTTTCTCTTGAGCTGACATCTTGTATTGATGCACGTTGTGTCACAGATGTGTGAGTTCCTCATTATAGTCTCAGTTGTGTTTTGAGCATCTTGATGCTGACGTTTGAGGATACATACCCTCTGCCAGTTCCTTTTTGCAGCAAGTCAGCTAACTGATAGATTGAAAGCCGGGCAAATAGTGTTTGGAAATTGCATCAAAAAGTTTCTTTTTTCCTCCTCCTGTCCTACCTTCTCCCTGACATCTAAATAGTTGTAGTAAGTAATTATTTCTTAAAAGTGTTCAGAAACATCTAACAACCTATTTTTTAAAGAAAGAAATTACAGGAATATACCCAGTTATAAATAACTTAAAAATTACTTAGTGTAAGATGCATGATAGTCATTTGAAGTTAGAATTCTGAGGGGGAAAAAAAATGAATAGAATTCCATTTTTGCTATGCTGTTTTTAGTTGGTACTATCCATTTAGCCCAAATTACCTTTTGTTTTATCTTGCAGTGGGTAGCAAATCCTGCTAATGACATGTATGCAGACACCGTGACAACTGTGATACTGGAAGTTCAATCAAATCCTAAAATACAAAAAGGTGATAAGTGTTGTGCTTATTTAACTGAAATTTCTTAT
>VZSG01000002.1:4364752-4378006 GCA_013398315.1 Nothoprocta pentlandii
TTCTTATATTTTGATAAAGAACTTAGGACAGACTGTAGAATCTTATTATAAAATATTATAATCTTATAATACAAAATATTACAATCTTATTATAAAATATGTAAAATAGTTTGTATACAGATGTCTAAAGGGAATGATATTGACTTAGGCAATGAATTCATGCTCATCTAAATAGTTTAATGGCTCATCTGAAAGTTATGGTTACTGTTGATGAATGGCATTCCTGTGGCTGCAGGGCAGAAAGCAGTAGGTAGAGCTGGAAAAAGTCTAACTAATTTCCCAGTTAGCTTTAGGCAGAGCCTGTGAACAGGCAGGGCCATTGGGTGCTACTTGCAGTATCAGATCCTGCATTGGGCACTGCTGTCCCCAGTATCATAGCAAATGTTATTGAGGTAATTAGTGATGATAATTTCTGTTGTTATTTGTTCTGCTGTTTTGGTTTTGAGTATATATTTTACTATGCTTAAAATCCAGCACAAGCATTGAACATTGGGTTGGCATCTCTTCTGTGACAGTGAAGATGGATGTTGGCAGCTTGGCAGCACAGAAGTACAGATAATTTAATGATAGTCCCATTTATCCCCAAAAAATAGTTTGTAGGGCTTTAAATCACTATTTTAGCACTACCTGCATCTGTACTAGGAATGTACAGACTTATTTTACTTACCAAAGACCCTATTAAATTCTGCCTTTATTTACCCTTGCATAGATAGTGAAATTAGTGGCAGCTGAGTATCACCTTAGTGCATTATTTATCTTCAATGGATGTGTTCCACTGAAGTCAAACCCCAAATTCTGTTCCTAGAGTGTTACGTAATCATGCCCTTTATTTTTATAGAAAAAAATGCAGTATGAGTTGTGATCATATTAAATTAGAAGTTTTACATTATGCTCATGGGCTCCATGGTGCAGTATTATCCGATAAACAAGAGAAAGTGGAGGGAATTTAAATGGTGAAAACAGAGAAATATGGGAGAATTAGACTTACTTTTTCTGTTCATTTGTTACTTTCTCCTTTATAAATAAAAATTTTATACCTACCTCTTAGATTGTTCTTCATAGCAATCATTTAGGAACCAGATGGTGTCAGTTAACTAGTCTTCCCCCAGTAAAAGTCTGAAAATGATTTCTCTTTCAGCTGCTGTACAAAAGATTGCCAAAAAGGTAGATACGGAGGTGTATAGGAAGAGGATGGAGATCATGCTTCAGTAAGTTGACATATTTCTCTAACTAAAAATGTTGCTCAAGAAAGTATGGTAATTTTAGCACAGTGCAGTTTAAAGATGTAGTTTTGAAAATATTTTTATGCAAATCTACACCAGTCTAAATTTTGTGAAGACCAGGAATTAAGGTCTAAGTTAAATAATTCCCGTTATCATGAAAATTTTCAATCTGAGGCCAGTTGCTCCTCCCAGAAGCGGAGCTATGAACTGTTTGTCTCCCAAAATTGTGCTGTGATTGCTTAGGAAAATACTATAACTTGAATTACGTCTATTTTAAAACTTGTTCTGGTGTATGTTCTATTAGGGAAAAAAACATGTCTTTTGAAGTCAAAGGCACCCCCTTACTAAGATTTTTTTTCAGTATTATTCTTATGTGACATCCACTTTCATTAAAAAATACATGGATATTGTTAGTTAAATTTGAGTGGGTTGAATAATAGCATGTGAAAGGAGATATAGTACTGAGAAAATGCCTTAGAAAGCCCAAGATTAACATGAAATGGAAACAGAAGAGTGCTGTTTGGCCATGCTTCATACTTAGAGGTCTCTGTTTTAGGGACATGTTTGGGGAAGACTGCGTAAGTTCGAAAGATGGCTCTGTCCTGTGTGTCACAGTGGATGGAAAAACTGCAAGCATCTCACTCGACACTCGGGTATGTACGTACAGCAGAGCACCTTACCCAAGTTATTTTGAGCAGAAATGTGTCTCTAGCAGAAATATGTCTCTAATATGCAGTGCTGCCTAGAATATCATGTACCTATATACTAAGGAAATGGCTTATACTTGGAGAGAAAGCAGGTTAAGCCTGTTTGCAGAAACCCTGAAGTCAGTTCAGCCATAACAGGGAGAACTAGTAATGCTTATTTTACATTCTGTGTTAGCATGGCAGGCTTAGGGATGTGATTTGTAGGTGTGAGACCATCCCTGTGGAGAGGGCCTGAGTGTGGGTGCCCGGGCACTGTGATGAATCCACACGTTTTATAATATTAGCCTAAGGCAATGCAGACAATTTCACAGGTAAAATGAAATCTCCAGGGATTGAACTGTGTGTTTTTATTTGTTCCTTTTTGCTTTGAATCAAGTGTCGTGTATTTTACTTACGTTTAATTGCTTGTTCCAAAAACACTAAAATTTGATATTAATTTTCTCATTTCACAGCAACACTTGTGTAAATCTTTACTTAACTCTTTTACACGTTGATGGACTGTCTAGAAACCTATGGTGCAACTATGCTAACTTACCTTTAAATTTGTCTGACAACTACAGAAATGCTTAATGCTACTTACAGAGTGTCTGTTTTGTTTTCTAAAGGAATATGAAGTGCCAGTTATTCTAACATACCTTTTTTCCCCTTCCAGACAGTTGAATGTGAGCCAGGAAGTGAAGATGACGAATCCCTTCGGGAAATGGTGGAATTGGCTGCTCAGAGGCTCTATGATGCCCTCAACCCAATATAGTGACTTCTGTAGCTATCTAGGACACATCCAAAAAAAATCTTTTTAATGTTCAATTTACTTGGACTATTTTTAATAAAATAAATAAAACTTTTCTTCAGTAATTCAAATGTACCAACTTTCAAATTGTAAAACTGCTGAGTTGCTTTAAATAAGGAATGAGCAATCTCATAGCAACTATATTTGTACACTTGTATCATAAAGACAGATGCAAACTCTTAGTTGTATTAATGTGCACATAGAGCAAATAAGAAAAAAAAAATCTTAGCCTGCTCTGGATTGACATGATATCTAAAAGAGAATTGTGAAATTGGGTTAGGGGGATAGAGAACTGGGGGGATGGCAGAGCTCAGAGGGTGGTGATGAATGGGGCCGAGTCCAGTTGGAGGCTTGTGGCTCAGTGCTGTTCAACCTGTTCATCTATGACTTGGCTGAGGGGACTGAGCAAGTTTGCAGATGATACCAAGCTGGGTGGAGTGGCCAACACTCTGCAGGGCTGTGCTGCCATCCAGAGGGACCTGGACAGGCTGGAGAGTTGGGCAGAGAGGAACCTCATGAGGTTCAATAAGGACAAGTGCAGGGTCCTGCACCTGGGGAGGAATAACCCCAGGCACCAGTACAGATTAGGGGTCGACCTGCTGGAGAGCAGCTCCACAGAGAGGGACCTGGGCGTCCTGGTGGACACCAAGTTAACCATGAGGCAGCAGTGCCCTCGTGGCCAAGAAGGCCAATGGGATCCTGGCTGCATCAGGAGGAGTGTTGCCAGCAGGTCAAGGGAGGGGATCCTGCCCCTCTGCTCAGCTCTGGTGAGGCTGCATCTGGAGTATTGGGTGTAGTTCTGGGCTCCCCAGGACAAGAGGGATGTGGAGCTTCTAGAGAGGGTCCAGCGGAGAGCAACAAAGATGGTTAAGGGCCTGGAACCTCTCTTGTATAAGGAGAGACTGAGTTGGGCCTATTTTCTGTGGGGAAGAGAAGGTTGAGAGGGGATCTGATCAATATGTGTAAACACCTGAAGGGAGAATGTAGGGAGGAAGGGGCCAAACTCTTCTTGGTGGTGCAAGGCATCCATCTCCATGTGAGGAAGAACTTATTGGCTGTGAGGGTGCCAAAGCCCTGGAATGGGCTGCCCAGGGAGGCTGTGGAGTCTCCTTCTCTGGAGGTCTTCCAAACCCACTTGGATGCCACCTTGTGCCCCGTGCTCTGGGTGTCCCTGCTGGAGCAGGGGGTTGGACTAGATGATCTCTAGAGGTCCCTTCCAACCTCAACTGTTCTGTGATTCTGTGAAATTAAATGCGGGCAATTCTGCATTTTTTTTTTTTAAGTTTAATGAGCAGTTAGAGGATGAACTGCATACCAGCGATTTAAGGATGCTAATGCTTAAAGTTTGTATCTACTTTTATTGTCAAGTTTGTATATACTTTTATTCTTGTTGGGAAGCATTTGACTTGCAGGTTTCTATATGCTTGAAATCAAAGGAGCTTGAACACATTTAAAATGTAATCCATGGTAGACTAAGTTTAAGTGGAGCTGTAAAACCACATATGGAGTCGTTGTCATTGACTGCTCTAGATGAACAAAGTAGCTTCGGGAGAAGTCAAGAGTCAGGGTCGCAACAGCTTTAAGTGCAAATGGCCCGTTTCAGTAATTCTTTGACCATGACATGCTCCAGCTCTAGTGAAATGGTGGCTCGGAACAAAGCGAGATGGGGTATCAGAAACTGCAGTATTTAGAAAAGAAGTTCAAGCAGCTAGTGTAAATTCAAGAATTCACTATATATTGAATTTGAGAGATAGTTCAGGATTTTCAATATGATATCTGAGTTAATTGTTGAAGGGTAAACCACTCAAAAAATGCTCACTTGAAGTGGGTTTTCCACAAAAGAGCAGAAAGGTGAAATTGCTTCATATACACAGCAGACTTTTTTTTCACCCCCCCCCCCCTTTTTTTTCCCCTCCTTTTCTCAGTGGTTTAAATTGTCATGGGTGTTTATAATAAAGTATCGATGCAATACATGTGTACATCCATTCTCGGGATGTGTGTCAGTGGCTTATGAAGTAAGAATGTACTGTTTTTTAAAGAGGTGTTTAGGAAGTTTGTGGAAGGGAAAAAATGACGTTTATGTGGGAGGGAAGAAGTCTTTTCACACAATCTGATTTGTGAGGAAAAAAACCCAGTTTTCCATTCTCTGTGCGTTGGTTACCTAGACTAGCTCTTTTTTACGTACCCTGCCTTGCAACACCGATCGTTTGCGTTCGCTGCAAAGCGGCGCAGAAAGCAACCCGGCAGCGCTGCTAACGTGAATAACGGCGCTTTTCGGAGGCTCCGGACCGAGGCGGGGGGCACGCCGGCCCGGCCCCCGCTTCCCCCAGCCGGGGGCGCCGTTGCGGGCAGGGCCGGCGGGAAGAAGGCGGTGCGAGCGGCAGCTCCTCCCGCCGCGCCGCGGGAGGACGTCCGGCGGCGGCCATGGCGCTGGCGGAGGCGGGAGCCCGCGGGCGGCTGCTGCGCTGGCCCCGCGTCGTCCTCTTCGGGGACTCCATCACTGAGGTAGCGGCCGCGCGGCCGTTAGCGCGCGCGGCGGCCGTTAACGGACGCGACCGTTAGCGCGCGCGGCGGCCGTTAACGGACGCGACCGTTAGCGCGCGCGGTGGCCGTTAACGGACGCGACCGTTGGCCGGCGCGGCCGTTAGCGCGCGCGGCGGCCGTTGGCCGGCGCGGCCGTTAGCGCACGCGGCGGCCGTTCACGGACGCGGCCGTTAGCAGGCGCGACCGTTAGCGCGCGCGGCGGCCGTTGGCCGGCGCGGCCGTTAGCAGGCGCGACCGTTAGCGCGCGCGGCGGCCGTTGGCCGGCGCGGCCGTTAGCGCGCGCGGCGGCCGTTCACGGACGCGGCCGTTAGCGCGCAGCGGGCGCCGCGAGGCGTTTAGGAAGCTCCATACAGAGCCCCAGGCCCCCCTCGAAATTGCCGTTCGCTGCCGTTTGCCTGCGCCGGGGAGGTTTAATCCACCCTTGGCCGTTCGGCGCGGACTTCGGCCTCGCTTTGTGTGGCGCTGGGCTAACGCGCGCTCAGGGCTCGCCGTTAGGCTAAGCTCCTGCTGCCGAGCGCGGGGCTGCTCCGCGTGTGAAGGACGTTTCCTTCCGTGATGGCACCAGCCTCTGGTGGTCCTTTTGGGTCCCTGCTTGCTTTCTCTGGCACTGCTACATCCACACAGTGAGCTGGATCAGAGAGCTGCTCTCAGGGAAACTGATTTAACTTTAAATAAAAACAAGATTATTTTAAAGGAAGATTAGTTGTCTGAGTCACCTCAGTGTGCACTTCCAAAGGCCAGCGACCCATCGTATCCAATAGGATGGGATAGCAGTGGGAATATGCAGGTTAAACTGGCTAAATTAGCAAGCTGCACTCTAAAATAGCCTGTTGAGTGAGGGAGGATTATTGAGAGCGGCTTTCCAGAGTGAAGTTGCAGCAAAAAGATGGTAGAAAAAAATAGGAGAAGGACAAAAAAAAAAAAAAAAGTGTGGCCTGCTGGCAGGTGAAGAAACACCATGGGGAAGCACGAGGGGCCTCATGCATGCGGGTTGCCCGTGAGCAGGGAAGGTGTGGGGCAGGAGAAGGTGAAGGGAGTTGAGCGGGCACCGGGAGCGAGTGCCGGCCGCGGCGCGGGGCTCACCGTGTTCCTTGCACGCAGCACTGCTTCCAGGACCAGGGCTGGGGAGCTGCGCTCGCCAACAGGCTCGTCAGGTAAGAGCTCAGGAAAGGGCTTCTAGCCTGGAAGAGGAGAACTTCTAGCGTGGAAGAAGCCTGTGTGGCTCGCTGGAAGCTGAAGGAAACTGGCACGAATAAGTTCTGCTGAATTATTTGTTAACATTACTGAAGTATTTGCTTGTTTATTAGCATGGGCTGCCTAAGCGGTGTCCCCCTGGAGCTGGTGGAATTATTTGCTGGAGGGTATTGCAAAGCTGGAGTGGAAAGAGAAGTTCCTTGATTATCAAATGATGGTTCTGGTTTCATGTTCTGAGGCGTTAATGCTGTACATGCACTTCTGTACACTCTCAAAACATAAAATTATGGTCCCAAAGGATTCACGCGTGAAATCCTGGTGATTCTGAGAGGGACAGAGGCAGGGGTCCTAACTGAATAATTCCAGTGTCTAAAACTCTGTTCTCACGGGGAGAGATTTTCTTTCTGATATGTGTTTCAGAAAATGTGATGTTGTAAATCGTGGCTTCTCAGGGTACAACACGAGATGGGCTAAGGTGATCCTGCCGAGGCTGATCAGTAAAAGTGCCGGTGCCGAGAGCACTGTGGCCATTACTATTTTCTTCGGCGCTAATGACAGTGCTTTGAAAGGTACGCTTTTCTTCTTTCCCCATCATCTATCTCCTAAGAAAGTTTTATATTTTATCAGAAAAGATAGAATGTTGCTTGGACAGGTTCTTGGCTCTTTTTTTTTTTTTTTAATTTTTGCTGTTAATTCTTTTCAATTATTCTATTTTTGTTTTTAGAATCATGCCCTGCCACCTTCTCTCTCTTTGAGCAACTTTGAATGGTAAATAGAAGTGTCAGGGAGCCAAAGAATTAGTCAGGTATCCCACACTTAAAAGCAGAGTTGGGCATCTGTCTGCTCTTTCTGCCTTTGAAGTAGCCTGGTGGATGAATCAAGAAATGAGGGAATGGAGCATTTGGATTCTCGTAAAGACCCGCAGCTGCCAAACAGAGCCACTTTAATCAAAATGATGAGATCTGTGCCTAGAGGACGGACTCTTTGTAGAGTCTGCCTGAATTTTCAACATTTGCTCTCTGTTCAAGAGAGTTAAAAATTCTCGCTTTTGTTTCGGGTGGAGTTTGAAATAATTATGTAATTTAATGCCAAGATGTGAAGTTCTGAGGAAAAGTCTTTTTAAAAAAAAAATTCCTAAAAAAAAAAAGGTGGCTTCTTCCCCTCTGCCTCGTTTGTATTAGCTGCACGAGCTATTT
The DNA here is from genome assembly GCA_013398315.1 of Nothoprocta pentlandii. NCBI lineage: Eukaryota > Metazoa > Chordata > Aves > Tinamiformes > Tinamidae > Nothoprocta > Nothoprocta pentlandii. The sequence continues at coordinate 4,372,404 of VZSG01000002.1, forward strand.
TAAGCCTTGCTTTTGTGCTTTGGTTGTCGAGGTGCTGCCTTTCCAGTGACACCTCCTGAATTAATGGTTGAGGTGAGCAGTTTACTGCTGTGAATAAGGAGTAAGAAGAGTGCCCCTCATTTGTGTCCTGTATAAAAATCATCTCAGTTGTTGTGTAATAACTCTGTGAGCAGCATGGCAATAATATGGGAATAATAATACCATGGGAATAATACATCTGCCCTAATCCCTAACAGATCTGAATCCCAAGCAACACGTTCCTTTGGAGGAGTATGCTGCAAACTTAAAGAGCATGGTGCAGTACCTGAAATCAGTAGACATCACCGAAGACAGGATTATTTTGATAACACCACCTCCTCTTCAGGAGTCAGCTTGGGAGAAGGAGTGTCTTGCCAAAGGTAAAAGAATGATAACAGTATCAAAATTTCCTTTTTTTTTCCCCGGAGAGTGTAAGTTTGTGTTCCCAGACTGACAGTTGACTAGCGCTGTGTTTGTGCCGGGCTGCATTTGTGTGCTCTAAGTTGATGGGAAATGGCTGCTTGCTGCTTTGCTCAACATCTTTCAGATTTGGAGCAACCCACAGTTAGTTAATAAGATCCTTTTAGAAGTGCTGTGTTGGTTGCTCTGCTGCTGCATAAATCTCATTGATAGAAGCGGCTGTGTGCCGAGACCAGAGGGTGCATCTCAAAAAGTGGTGCCCTGGAAGCAACTCGGAGCTTTTGGAAAGGGATCTAGATGTCCTGAGCAGAGTACACCACATCCTGGCAGCTTCCAACGTAACAGTTCTTGTCACTGTGTGTCTTAGAAAACTTTCTAATATTTACAGTCTATTTCACATCTGTTTGCATAAGCAGTAATATCCTACCTGCTTTAAATTAAAATTCAAAGAGGGAATATCCAAGTCTGGGGATTCTAAAGTCACTCTTACTGTTCAGACTGACTCTTTGCAATAGAGACATAACAACAGTGTTTACTCTGTGTCACTGAGCAGGTGGAAATTGCTTTAATCTCCCTGACTCCAGCAGTGACAGTTTACACCCTCTGTTCCATTTGAACAGTTTGTTCAGTTCTTGCACTGCGTTTTTGAGTTAGATTTGGATAAATAGGTGTCACTTTAGTATTTGCAAGGTTTTCTCTATTTTAGTGCATGTCCTGTGTATTCGGTCAAAGCAGGAACATTCTGTACATGACCAGATGTTTAAAAGGCATTAAAATGGATTCTGCTTATTACGAAAGAGAGCAGTGTCCTGCAGTGGGCACCTTCCATTCTAGTCACCATTCAGTGGCTTTCACAGCTTAATCTGGAACTCAGAATGATCTGTCAGATTCTCAGGTGCCAAGCAGCTGTAAGAAAAAGTTTTCTGTTTACTTTTGTTTCTGCCAGATAGATGCCAGAGCAGAGGAGGGATGTGAAACTCGAGGCTGCTGGTGTTCACAGGTGACGATTCATCCAGGTGTGAAGGGAGACTGGTTAAATCTTCTTGGTTGAAGATTCAGCCAGGCCTGTGTGCCACCTGGGGGGAAGTCACAGTCTCAGGGAGTGATGGTACCTGAAGCAAAATCTTAGCTATTTGGAAGTCTCTAGTGCTGCGTACCACTAAAAGCTGGGCTAAATTCAGTCAGTCATCACTTTATCCAGCTGAGGCTTGAAAACCTGCAAGAGCAGCAACTCTTGTCTGGGTGGCTGTTTTCACTGCTGCCCCACTCCCTGGTACAGAGGGAAGTGTCCTAAGGTCTGCTCTGAACCTCCTCAAGAGCAACTTAGGGCTGTTGCTGAGGAGAGCTGGGCCCCACTGGTCTTTGTAGCCAGTGTGGATGTAGGTGGATGTGGGCAGGTTGTGCAGATGAGAACTGGGCAAGTTTGTGTTTGTGAAGGTGAAATGGATTCCTGCAGAATGGGAGCGTCAGCAGCACTGATGGGCAAGGAAGGTTTGAAAAGAGATGTCCTGAAGAAGAGCCTGGGAGTAAATGTCAGGGCAGTTGAGTGTTTGCAGCAGTGAGGAAGGGTGAGTGGCTGCAGAAGCAGCTGTTGCAGGTTCTGTTTTGCTCAGCCAGGAGGAAGGTCAGGGATGGGCTGGGAGCCAGTTGGCCAGAATGAGACAGATCTTGCAGAGGGAAGAAAAAAAAATCTAATCAAGGTGAGGAAATAGGCTCTGCTGTTTCAAAGCAAGCCAAGGAAGCCCTGAGTATGAAATACCTCATTTAAAATAAATAAATAATAATGAAAGAAATACTGAGTGATTGTTTCAAATTCTCATGATCCTCTTACCAGAAAATGGGAACATTTTAGACCTTCCAGGAAGCAGAGTGTGTTCTTAGACTGAGAAGCTCCTATTTGTCCCTGCTGTTAGCTAAGGGCCTCTCAATCTACTGCAGACTAAGTGGAACTGGAAACATCCCCACCGTGGGGAATGGGACAGGAAGGCTCAGCAAGGCTACAGAGAATATTTTTTATGAGAAACCTGCTGCTGGGAGGGAAAAGTGGCAGTGTGAAGAAGTGAGAATCATCAGTGTGAATCATCAGCATGTACTGTACTGTGTCCTGAGGAAAGAGCGGAGTAGGAATTGATGAATTGTAGGCTCCATTAAAAAACAAAAAATCATAGCTCAGTAGTATTCTGCCCTGGTGTTTCACTGCACTCTGTGCAAAAGGGATGATTTCCCCTAGTGCTGAGCACCTACTGAACACCCCGTGTAACTGAGCTGCTGCATCCTGGCCCTCTAGTGATGCTTTGTGCCCATTGCGCCTGGTGCTCTCACCAGCATTTTAATGGGAACTAATGCAAGGAGCTGGCAAATGGCACGTCATTCAGAAAGTGAATGTGGCTGTAAAAAACACTTAGTTTTACTTAATTCTTTTCTGTGTGGCAAAAGTAGGTATATAAAGACATTACCTAAAGCTTACCAGGAGGCCAGGCATCACAGAAATCTCCATTGCCCCATGTTCACAGAATCAGAGTGGTTGAGGTTAGAAGGGACCTCTAGAGATCATCTAGTCCAACCCTCCTGCTCCAGCAGGGACACCTAGAGCATGGGGCACAGGGCGGCATCCAAGAAGAACCAGAGTGGTTCTTCTTGCTGCAACCCACAAATGTCTCACCTGATGAGCAGTACCTTCAAGGAGCTGCAACTCCAACCACATTTAAATGGAGATGTTGGATTGTAATTGCTAGGGCTTCTTGGTTTAACCAGTTGCTAAGCATCATGTGTACCCCAGAAAACTGAAATCAAGCCTGCCTTGAATGTTTCTTTGTGTGTGGGGGTGTCTGGTAGGTGACAAACTGAATCGCCGCAATTCCACCACTGGGGAATACGCCAAGGCCTGCGTCCAGGTGGCCAGGGACTGCGGCACCGCGGTTGTGGACCTGTGGACACTGATGCAAAAAAAACAGGTACGAAGTCCTGAGGGACGCTCCGGAACTGCCAGGTGCCTCATTTAGCATGGAGGGACCGGTGCTGCTGCATTCCCCCTACAACCGTGCAAAATACACCCAAATGGCCTTTTGGGGAAGGGGGAAGAAATCCAGAATGCTTCATATGGCACATGGAAAAAAAATCTTAACACAACCTGACCATAAAATTTAGTTACTTGTCCCCTGGCTGCGCTCCATGTAAGCAACCCTTTGCATGGGGGAATAGGTTATGTTGGAAGGCCCCTTTGGAGGCTCCTGCATGGAGCTGGTCTCCTTCAGAGTCAGATCAGGATGTTTTTCTTAGGCTTTTGACTGAATGTTCTATTTGACAAGGATTTCACCCCCTGCTGTTAAACAACTAACTAACTCCAGTTGGGGCACTGTGAATCTTTGCTCTAAACTCAGTACTGTGATTATTATACCACTTACTTAAGCATGGGGTAGTTTTGTAATGAGTAGCAGTTACTTTTGGCACTGGAACATTCTTTAAAATTTTAGTTAAAAGGGCGAAATAAAAATTATTTATCAGTTTTGAAAAGTCTAAGAACGAGTCAAGCTCTTGTGTTTTTAAATAGCAAATATATTCATGCATGTTCTAACCTTCCGTCTAGGATTTCTCCTGCTATTTATCCGATGGGCTGCATTTATCACCAGAAGGAAATAACTTCCTAACAGCCCAGCTTTGGGGATGCCTGGAAAAGCAGGTGTCTGGCCTGCCCTTCCTGCTGCCCTACTGGCGCGACGTGGACACCGCCAGCCCCGAGGGCAGCCTGCTGGGAGAGCCCTAGCCAGGTGCAGAAGGCAGGGCTGAGCCTGGCCTGAGCAGAGCCAGGCCTGAGCAGAGCCAGCCTGCCCTGAACAGAGCCAGGCCTGAGCAGAGCCTTGCCACGTGCCCTGCACCCTCTCCTGCTTCCAAGACCAGGCATTTCAGAGAGCTTCCCTGCAGTGACTTCGCTTGTCACAGTTTCACGTGGCTGGCACTGAACTCCACCTTCCTTAGAAGATGTCGGAGAGAGAGAGAGAGAGAGTCTCTGATGGACATGGAAGTAGTAGCAATATCAAGTCCAATTCATGTCAACCACTTAATGTCAAGCCAGTTTCTTTGATTTTATTGCTGACCACCGCTCAAAGCAATTACTGGAACTGTTGTGGGGATTGGTATAGTGCCATGCTGTAAGTTTGAGCAGGGGTCCTTAAATTAAACACACCACCTTCCGCCTCTGTGCTTGCCTCGTGGTTGCAGTGGCTGCATTCAGAGCTCTACGTGTACCTGCACAAACCCCAGCATTGCCAGCACACAGGAGCTCGTGATGCTCGTGCGTCCAGAAAAGGGGTTTGGGGGGGGGAGGTGGGGCTGCCTCACAGCTGCAACTCTCCCCACTTCCTAACCCGTGTATTCACCCACAGGGTAACAGCAGAGAAGAGGACAGACATCCTGCTCTAAGTTCAGCCAAGAGAATGCAGTTAGAGGATAAAACTGTGCTAGCAAAGAGCAACAGGGAAGGAGGAAGCCAGGCAAGCACTGAAGCAGCAAGGCAGCCAGCAAGCAGGACCCTATTATTGGGTAATGCCTTCAAATGACATTCCTAGGATGTCACTTAAAATCTCAGGTCGGGGATAACCCATACTGGGTAAAATGCAGTGAGGCAAGATCATCAAGAGGGCCTGCTTTGAACAGCACCAAGAGAGCAACAGCCTTTGCTTCATTAAAGAAATAAGACAAGTTAGCCCATGTCCCACCCTCCCCTGCACCACTGCTCTGAGCTGGACAGTAACTAACTCTCCACATTCAGCTGCAGCCAGAGGGCCGGGTGCTTTGTTCAGAAACACTAAACTGGAGTGGCCCTTCCCGTAACAGCAGACAGCAGCAAAATAGGCAGCCTCTGGGGTCCACTGAGCTGCTGCTTTGGGTGCTTAAGCACAACTCTGCAAGTGCCTGGGTGGCACTTTCCAGAATAGAGAGCAAAGACAGGTGCAGGAATAACCTCAGACACCAGTACGGGCTGGGGACTGGCCTGCTGGAGAGCAGCTCTGCCAAGAGGGACCTGGTTAACACCAGGTTAACCATGAGGCAGCAGTGCCTCGTGGCCAAGAAGGCCAATGGGATCCTGGCTGCATCAGGAGGAGTGTTGCCAGCAGGTCGAGGGAGGGGATCCTGCCCCTCTGCTCAGCACTGGTGAGGTTGCACCT
>VZSG01000002.1:4378771-4406030 GCA_013398315.1 Nothoprocta pentlandii
AACACAAGACCCAAACAAACCAAGACCAGTCTATAAAATACAAAGCTAGTCAGCCAGGAACACCATAAGGCACACGTTCAAGTATTAGTGTAACAAACACCCGCGCAGGGACCCGGGGGCTCTCGCCCCAGGTGTCTCACGGCCCCCGATCACTTACTCTCACCCTTAAAAACACACAATGTTTTTCTGTGGATAGGGGGTCCTGGGCACTGCGCGCAGACCCATTCCTAAGGGCTGAAGTGGTTCTGCTGCTGGGGGAAGCTTCATGTCAGTTCTGTTAATGCAGGAGGGGAGGAGAGACCCCGAGCCAAGGGCGGTCCCTGGCCGTGGAGCTGCAGCCACTCAGGGGAGTCAGTTCCTCTGCTGAGAGCCCCGTCACCTCCCTCCCAGCCAAGGCACCTTGCTCTGTCCGGAGCTCCCTCTTCACACCAAGCACCTGGAGGACACTGCCAGAGCTACAGACTTTAACACTATATAGTCTTAAATGTGCAGAAACGGGAATTCAAGAAGCATCCTCCTTAGCACTTGCCCTCAAGGCTTAGCAAAGCTGTACTTCTTTTTGAGTTCATTTTATCACTGTTTTCGAATCACAACGCCCCTGCAATGGAGCACAGTATTTTCCTCAATAACTTACGTGCAGTAGGAGCTTCCAAAGACCACAGAGCCCCTGCAAACTGAGGCTCTGCTCTTTGAGCACCCCAACATTAGTTCTGCCTTCCTAAAAATTATATTCAAGGAAACATTTGCTTGCACTGTTTGGTTTTACAGCCTCTGCAACGCCTGCTTTTAGAAGCTGCGTATCTTAAATCCCTGGATTCCAATTACACATGTTCATTATAGGCTATTTTTTTAAACCTGTTTCATTAGTCTCACTTTGATCTCAATATCTCAGTAACATTTAGATCTTTGCTTACATGTACCTTGAAATGACCTACTGCAGTGTTTCGTTTTGGTTAAAAAGACCATGATTTTGTCTATCAGTGCTGTCAGACTACAAAACATTAAATTATAAAAAAGGCTGATATACACATCTGATATCCACGCGGATACTCCGTTTTGTACCACAGGTTGAAGGAAATGTTAAAGGTCAAGAAGAGAGGACAAAATAATCCAAAAAGCTTCCAAAAAACAAGCTGGCTTTAGTTTGGATTTTGGTTCTTAAAAGATAGAATGCTCTAAACGTAATTTAAGGAAGGTCATACACATGACCAGCATCTGCAGGAGGTCGCTTCCTTATTTCTCCCACTCCCTCACAAAAATATATATACATATATTTATATTTATATAAATGAAATGGTTTCGGATGCGAGCGAGCGCGCCCCGCGCCCCTAGCACTCCGTCTCCTTGCTGTCCACGCGGCTCTGACGCTGCAGCTTGAAGGACGAAGCCTTCTCGCTCCGGCTGATGACCGGATGCTCCGTCAAGTCCTCGAAGGATTTGGCAGCCGAGCTGCTGTTGGGGAACGGGTCCTTCTCGAAGGCGTCCTCGTCCACGTGGGAGTCGGTGCTGGGGTCCTCCTGAATCGTGTCCATCCGCTGGTGGTCCTGCTTGGGCGCCGCGGCCGGCGCTGCCGCCGCCGCCACCACGGGCTGCAGCGGCTGGTGCCGGCTCGAGGATGGCGCCGCCGGGAAGGGCTTCACGATGCGCACGGAGGCCGAGTCCAGGCTGCTGAGCATCTCCACGTTCTGCAAGACACGCGTGGGGGGCGAGGGCAGCACGAGGGCCACCATGGCCAACCAGGAGCTCCGGCACGGCCGGCCCTGCGCGCGGCCCCGCTCAGGCCACGGGAGCTGCCCAGGTTCCCTCCTGGTCAAGCGTGGCTGGCCAAGAAGCCCGTTGTGCTCGGGCTCTGCTGCTCGACCTGCTTCTGGGAGGTTTCCTGAAGACTATTCAAATCTAAAGATCGAAGGTGAGATCTGAGCACCCCTAGCACCTGATTCCGGACTCGGGAAGGGGCTCAATCCTTTCGGCTACCTCAGAGCAGGCCACACAGGCGTCGCTCTCTCAAGTCTGCAGACCACAACAAGCTTGCCCCAGTGGCACAGCAAGGGCTCCAAAAGGCCTCCTTCCCTTCTGACCCAAACAGCTGTCTTCCTATAAGAACCTGTCACTTTCATAGTAAAAATAGGGCTTTCGAGGCATGGGACAGGGTACCCCAAAGATGTGTTGGGTGCCTTGGGTTGCGCTGTGGATATTTATCTAGGCCATTCTCTTCTCACGTCCGCCCTCAAAGCAGCACTTTACAAAGAGGGAGAAGTGTCACCCGTGACAGCTCCTTGTGCCTTGGGGATCCAGGGGCAGCAAAACGGCCTCAGCACTCGGGGCCACTGGAGGTCGACTCCCCAAGTGACACTCTGCTCCCAGGGGAAGGGAAAGCCCGACCCGCCCAGCTGCTCTGCACAACACATCAGACCCCAGCCTGCCCCAGACGACCCCTCACGTCGCCTCCCCTGCCGCTCCTGCGCCCAGCGCGCTGCAGACGCAGCCCGGCGCTGCACAGCGTCCTGCCCACCCGCGCTCAGGGAGCAACTCACGCTGGGGCAGAACAGCGACTTGGTGTTCTCCTCATACTGCTTGTCCAGTTTCTTGTCCTGTTTGGGAAAACCAGCAAGTGTAAAGCCAAAGAAGCCCCCAAACACAGAATCACAGACTGGTTGAGGCTGGAAGGGACCCCCAGATCTCATCTAGTCCAACCCCCTGCTCCAGCAGGGACACCCAGATCACAGGGTGGCATCCAGGCAGGTTTGGAAGATCTCCAGAGAAGGAGACTCCACAGCCTCCCTGGGCAGCCTGTTCCAGGGCTCTGGCACCTTCACGGGCAAGAAGTTCCTCCTCACATGGAGATGAACTGCCTGTGTTTTAACTTATGCCCACTGTCCCTTGTCCTGTCACTGGCCACCACTAAGAAGAGCTTGGCCCCTTCCTCCCTACGTTCCCCCTTCATGTACGTATTAAACAGATAACACCACACGGTAGCGTTAGGTCCCCAACCACCAGCAGGGTGTCTGCCCCCACTTCCCAGCAGGGACACCGCAGGCAGCTGGGCTCTTTGCCCACTACCTGCACCCCACACATTCCCATCCACCCTGGGAGTGCTGCTGAGCACAGGGACCCTCCTCGCGCCCACCCCTCCTTGCGGCACCACTCACCACACAGTGCACAAGGATGCTGAGAGGAATCCAGAAGAGCAAGGAGAAGACGAGCACGGAGCCCACTATATTGTCCGCCAGGAACTTTCCTGGGAAACCAAATCCATTCGTTACTGAGGCAGCCCTGGATACAAGTCCCCCCTCTGCTGCCACGGCCTTGCACACGCAGCCACCTCTGACGGGAGCAGGCTTGGGATGTGGCCGACGCGGGAGCTCCGTTCACAGAACGCTGCCGGCCGTGCTATGAGGAACGGGATCCTCCTCCGCTCCCGCCAGGAGCGCCTCCCTGTCACGGCACATTCACCTGCTCACGGCCGCAGCGTTGCAGATCAGTGGCTTAGAAACAGGCCCCATTTAGGGAGCCCAGCTCCCTCTCCCAGGTACAGAAACACGGAATCTCTTCCCATGCTGGTTTCACAGGCACAGGACATCCAGGTGCCTCCACAAATACCACATCTACTTCCAAACAGCAAACAATGAAGAGCCTAAATATCCACCTCAGAAATCACTGTGTTGACCTTAGTTAAAAAGCCCCAAGGCCACGTCATTACTCTGGGCATTTATACAATATTACTGTAACTCTACTCATTGTTACCCTATCATTACAACAGCACCCACCTAATACCCCTCTTCACACTGAAACACAGTGTTCTGAGGCAGCTCCTGGCTCACATCTCAGATCCTGTCAGACCCTGTGGGTCTGACCCACAAGAGCAAGGGAGCACGTTCACAGTCACTAGCCAGTGACCCAGCCCCATGGCCTGGGCTGGCCTATCTCCGTGATACTAAGAAAGGAATGAAGCTTTCATTTCCTCATCTGGTGAAATTTAACCCCCACTGAAAGGTCAGCCAGCTGATATCTCCAGAGACCAGAACCGCCCTTCTCTAAGCAGCTGCTTTGTTGGTAGTCAGAGATGAAGCTTTCTAGAATAGGAACCATCAAGCCCAAAAGGTGGGCCAAAAAATAAAAAAAAGGAACACACAGAATTGCTGATGCTGCCTCGGAAAGCTGAGGGGTTATTTGGGAAGGGTTCTGCCGGATCTGATGCAAAAGGGTCAGCACCAGAGCTGCTAACTGCCCGTATCTACAGGTGAGCAAAAAGAGTGAGCTACCCCCTCCCAGGCCTTAAAAACACTCATGTCTGGCACTAAATACCAAAATCTTACCAAAAGTGTTGATGCTAAGTTGGTCTATGAAGTCCCAGAATCGTTCAATCACATCCTGTACTTGCTTCTCACATTTGCCCTGCAAAAGTAAACGTGTCTTTACAAAGTAATGTTACACTACAGCAGTTTTAATTTTTTAATTTTTATTTATTTTTAATGTGGCAAAGGGTTGTCTAAAATAGAGGTACCTTTAACATTTGAAACTTGCAAAAAATCTCCACGAGATGCATGGAGCTTTTCCAGAAGGGCTTAAGCCTTAATTAAGCTTAATTTGCTTAATTGCTTAATTTGCTTAATTAAGCCTTAATTTGCATCACAGACTAGTTGAGGTTGGAAGGGACCTCTACAGACCATCTAGTCCAACCCCCTGCTCCAGCTGGGACACCCGGAGCACGGGACACAGGGTGGCATCCAGGTGGGTTTGGAAGATCTCCAGAGAAGGAGACTCTACAACCTCCCTGGGCAGCCTGTGCCAGGGCTCTGGCACCCTCACAGTGAAGAAGTTCTTCCTCACCTGGAGATGGAACTGCCTGTGTTTCAACTTGTACCCGTTGCTCCTTGTCCTGTCACTGGCCACCAAGAGCTTGGCCTCTCCCTCGCTACATTTGCCCCTCAGCTACTTATGCATATTGACCAGACCCCCCTGTCAGCCTTCTCTTCTCCAGGCTGGACAGGCCCAGCTCACTCTCTCCTCATACGAGAGATGTTCCATTCCCTTGATCATCTTGGTTGCTCTTCTCTGGACCCCCTCGAGAAGCTCCACGTCCCTCTTATACTGCAGGGCCCAGAACTGCACCCAGTACTCCAGGTGCAGCCTCACCAGAGCTGAGCAGAGGGGCAGGATCCCTCCCTCGACCTGCTGGCAACACTCCTCCTGATGCAGCCAGGATCCCATTGGCCTTCTTGGCCACGAGGGCACACTGCTGACTCATGGTTAACTTGGTGTCCACCAGCTCCCTCTCCATGGATGGAGCTGCTCTCCAGCAGGTGAACCCCCAGTCTGTCCTGGTGCCTGGGTTTACCCCTCCCCAGGCAGGACTTAGCCCCCAAGCAGGGTAACCACCTCAGGGGGCAGAGAGGGGCGCGCAGCTCCCCGGGGCCGGGGCCACTTACGTTGGTGTCGCAGAAGCCCACGGTGCAGGGCTTGCCCTTGCGCAGGAACAGGAAGCGCTGGCTGCCGTCGACGTAGGGCACGCAGCGCTCGTGCTCGTCCCGGCAGCAGACCTTGCACGAGTTGTCCGTCTCTGCGGCACACGAGGGGCCTCTGCTGAGCCCGGCCTGCTCCCGTGCCCCCGCCCGGGGCCTCACCAGCCTCCCAGCCCGGGTCCCCCGCCCGCCCCGTCTCTGCAACACGTGTGGGGACGCAGCGGGGCAGCCAAGGGGCAGCAGTGACACGTCTCCGGACTGGGGGACGAGCGTGAAATGAAGCAGCGAGAGCCTCACAGGGCAGCAACGGTCCGAGCTGGACTGATGCTCCGACCTTCAGCTCTGCTTGAGCCAGAATCAATACGGGAGAGAAGAGTCTCCACCGTTAGGAACTCCCAGCAGGGAACTCTTTCCATGAGCAAATACGACTGAACGTCAGGTCCTTCAGGCACCCTCCTCCAGCCAGGTTCTCCTCTGCTCCCAGCTGCCTCAAGGGCACTGAGGAGCCAAGGCAGGGCCGGGCAGCAGCCCCTGCACTCACCGTTGCAGGCACACGAGCGCAGGTTCTTCTCTCTCTCGCAGAAAGGGACACACTCCCCGTCCTTGCACTTGCCCATGTCCACGCAGACCGTGTCGTCCGGAGCGTTGCCCGGAGGGGGGCACTCGCTGCTGTTCCCTGGAGATGGGGCAAAAAACAAACGGGCAGGGAGGTGAAGCAGAGCTACAGGAATTGCCCCTGCCCCTGGGGCAGCTCATTCCTGTCCTTCCCAATGTTCAACCCCCTCCACACACATTTTCAGATGTTTTTTCCATGTTTTCCTGGGCTGTAAATCACCAAGTGGCTCCTGAACTACAATGCGCTTCATTATCCTGCACTTTGGTGATGTTTCAACTGGCCTCTAAAATTAGATGCCCCAGATGAATAAAGGGCCCTAGTTTGAAACAGGACATCGAGCAGGATGTTGAGCCTGGAGCACTTGGCTGCCTGGTGGAAAGGGGGCACAGCAATGTCCTACCCGTGCAGAAAGACTCTCCTTTACAAGTTGCGTTTATGGCTTCCTGGCATTTCTTCTGTGCACTTTCAAACTGGCAGCCTTTGCAGCACGGGCTGTTTCGATCACTGTGCGAAGATCAGAAGGAAAGGAAGAAATACTGAGTCCTTTGAAAGGGAGCACGAGCGAGACAGAGCCAGGGAGAGGGTGTTTAGAAACAGCTACTCCTAAGGGACGGATTCGCTCGCCCAAAACCACTTCCTCCGTGTCCTCCAGCTCCAGCTTCCCGCACACTTGCTCTTCACTTGCGCCAGGAGGGAAACTCACAGAGACCACAACGCAGGGACGCACACAAGATGATCTCCAGAGACCCTTCCAACCTCATGTGATTCACTCATGGCACTTGGATCCTCTTCCCACCTCCCCTGCTGACCCAACCGGGGACAAGATCCTGCCCGTGCTCAGCCTTGGAGCTGGGAAAGCAGCTTGGGAGGCTGCAGTTGCCCTCTTCGTTGTGTCCCCCTGTCCCTGCTCCTCCCCGAGGGCAACAGCAGCTTCTCCCCGCTCACCTGCACTTGGCCCCGTCCCTGAGCTTGCAGTCGGCGGAGCAGCAGGGATCGGCCTGCTGGTACAGGAGGCCGGGGTCACACTCCTCCCCTTCGTCCACGCGCGAGTTGCCGCACACCTTGTTGTTGCGCTCCTGGAAGCACTCCTGCGCCTTGATCTCTATGGTCCGGTGGATGGATTTTTTGCTGCAGCTGGAGAACATCTGGAGAGCCAGAGGGGAAAGAGCAGCGCTGAAGAACGCAGTAAGTGGATCAAAGGCAGGGTGGGTGTTGTCAGACCTCCATTTTCCAGGGTCCGAGGAAACGGACAACAAGGGTACAATAGGGCAACAAGGATGATTAAGGGACTGGAGCATCTCTTGTATGAGAGACTGAGTCGGGCCTTTCAGCTTGGAGAAGAGAAGGCTGAGAGGGGATCTGATTAACATGTTCATGAAGGGGAAATGTAGGGAGGAAGGGGACAAGCTCTTCTCAGTGGGGGCCAATGACAGGACAAGGGACAACAGGTACAAGTTGAAACACAGGCAGTTCCATCTCCAGGTGAGGAGGAACTTCTTGGCTGTGAGGGTGCCAGAGCCCTGGAACAGGCTGCCCGGGGAGGCTGTGGAGTTTCCTTCTCTGGAGATCTTCCAAACCCGCCTGGATGCCGCCCTGTGCCCTGTGCTCTGGGTGTCCCTGCTGGAGCAGGGGGTTGGACTAGATGATCTCTAGAGGTCCCTTCCAACCTCAACCATTCTGTGTGGATACTCCCCTACACTGGGATCCCGATAACCTGGGAGGATTTAGAGGCAGGCAAGTATAGGGTGGGTCTACAAGGGAGGTTGCCGTGTTGCAGCACGCGGCACCGGGCTCGGGTGGGCAGCGTGGCCGGGCCCCAAGCAAGGAGGCCAGAGCAGCCAGGCAGGCCCATCACGGCACCACAGCCCTGCTTGCCCTGCCCCATGGCCACACACGGTGCCCACAGCCCTGCCTGCCCATCTGCCCACAGCCACAGGGCAGCTCTGCAAGCAGAGGAGCCCGTCTCGCCGCGAAGCGCGTGCGAGCGCGTCCTCCGCTCACGGAGACGCTACCAGCTGCTCGCTGCTTAAGCTCTAGGGAACATCAAGTGCATTTCCAGTGCAGAGCGTCCCTGACGGCGGCAGAGCCGCAGAGCTCCGCGCAAACCCGGCAGCACCTTGTTGTTCTCGTGGTCCCCGCTGACGGCGATGGGGTACATGACGTATTTGCCCCCCTGGTCTTCGGTCGGGGCGCACTCGGGCAGGCTGTCGGGGTCGTGCTCCGCTCCAAAGTTGTGTCCCAGCTCGTGAGTTGTAACCAGGTCGGCCTCCTGTTGCAGACAAGAAAGAATGCTGCTGAAAATCCGTCTGAGAAGACACGAGAGAGGATCCCAACCACTCCCAGGTCACTTGCATTTCCAATATATTTAGTTGGAAATCAATTATACCTACTGAAAACAGGAATTGAAAAAGAGCAAAATTACAGTGCGCTTCCAAAGGTGAATTCCAGGACCAGGTTTTAATGCTAATCCCACTACTAGAGGCAAAAAGCTGTCCTAGGACTCGCTCCGCTTTGATTTCAATGAAGTGCAGGTGCTGAGAGTGTTAAACTTCAACTCTCAATAGCTGAAAAGTCTCAATAGTTGAAAAGTCCAAACAAAAAAGAGCCCAAACAACTTACCTGTGGTTAGACCATCTCTTGTGGAGCTCCAGTGCAAGAATTCGTGCACTGGAGCTATTTCTCCCAAGCAGGTGATGACATTCAGAGCTCTGAATGAGCTCTCCTATTACAAGAGTGCTCGGAAAACCACCCATACACACAGCCCAACGGGGGGATTTGTAGCATCATTTTGCAAGGCAAAAACTCAGTTGCAAACTGTATTTCCTTCATAACCCAAGGGTGAGCTCCAGCCTGGGAAGAGCCAGCCCCAAGGATATGGCAACAGCTACAGCCTTTGTCAACATCTCTCCAGCACAAAGGCTCAGTGTCTTTTTCCAGCTTCTTGACAGCTTCCGTGCCAGGTTTCAGCCCACACACCAATTATGAATCTCTCTAAAATCAGGCAGAGTCTGGCTGAGAAATCAGCAAAATATGTTCAATATGTCCAGCCACAAAGGCCCGTAGTGGCAAGCGCAGGCTCCGCGCTGCTCTCCCTACTAGCTGGGCAAGAACCACTTCCAGGCTTCAGGAACTTACTGTCTCCCCCACCATGAAACAGCTCTAGACACCATCAACTTACATTAAGATTAACTAGCTCTCTCTCCTAAATTGTTCTTTTCTTTATATATTTAGGAAAAATAAAGAGGAATTTTGTTAAAGGACCCAAACCAAACCTCCTACTTTGCTCTGTGGGCAGGAAAGACTTTTTCCCAAACTCCTACTTTTCCTCTGCTGGGAAAAGCAGTCTTAAAAGTGCATGTTGCAGGTGTCTGCAATAGTAAAAAGCAAAGGAAAGCCCAAGTCCTTCTCACTCCAGTCAGCAGCCTCACTTTATTCTTTCTGCGAGCCAACTTGCCACATTTTGTGGCTCTCTTGAGTTTTCTCCTCTCTTTGCCCCAAATCAACCTGCATTTGGATTGATCTTTGGCTTCCAAACTTCTGCTCACGTTTGGATGATGACTGCACCTACCAGACCGGCCCTCATTACTGCTCCCCAGTGCAGTCAGTCTTCAATTCCATTCAGTCCTGACCCACCCCTGCCAGTAGGGACAAAAATTAATGTTTTTATGGCCTGAACTCTTCTCCCAGGGTTTTGGCTCAATGTCAGAGCCAGCAGCTTGTTCCAAAAGGCCCCGGGAATGTGTCGTGCCCCAAGCAAACACTGCACCAAGAGGGAAGCTCCTCCACCCGACACTTCCCACCCAGCCCCGCTGACCCCTGCGGGCGCGGGCGGCCTCCCACCTTGGTGAGGATGGTTTTGCCATAATTCTTGGTGCTGGTTAGGCCACTGTTCAGGTAGATGTCCTTCTTGGCAATTTGACTGTAATAAGCTGCAGAAACAAGAGAAAAAGGAGTCCAGTTGTAAAACATCCTTCTCGGGGGCTTTGGGTGGGTGAAAGGAGATGAGGAATCCATGTTTGGGGCAATCACAGCTCACAAATAACAAGGTCTCCCGGGTGAGACCCTGCTTTTTCCCAGCTCTTGTACGAGGGCATCTCTGAAGCACAGCACAAATATTGCAGGAAGGAGGAATGCAAGAAATGCCTAAGAGAGCAGCACCTGCAGCTGCAGCATTGCTGTGAGATGAGAGCAGCACTTCTAGCTGGGTCACCTTGGAAAGCCCAGTGATTCCTGGAGGCCCTCCTGGCCTCTGCCTTCTGCCCTCGCTTCAGGCAAGGGCCATCCCTCCTGCTCAGGATTCTGCCACCACAGACTATGCAACTGGCACCAACAAGGGCCACAGAAGTTATCAAAAGGTTAAATATTTTAAAAGCAGAAAAAAATGAAAGTCTTGCCTTTTGGACAAATGCCACCATGGCTGTTAGGCCTGGGAGAACCAACGTAAGCCAGTCCAAGTGTTCCCATATCAAAATCTTGGTAGGTAAAGAGATGAGCAAGGCACACGTGAGCTGCTTTTTCAGCAATATCAAAGCTAAATTGCTTTAAAGAAAGAAAGAAAAAAGCAAAACCCAAGCTTCAGTAAAACATTTTATGGTACATATCAGAAGTATATTAATAAGAGTGCTTATCTAACGAGGCAGGCATTTTGTAGAGCTGAGCAAGTTGTAAATGAGAAGCTGTTTTCTCTCTCCTACAGAACTACAGAAGGCTACATGGCTACTCGAGTCCCCTGCACACACTGTTTTATGTAGCTCTTTATTCATTTCCCCTTTCCAGGGGGAGCGGAAACCAAGGGCCACAATTTGAGCACGGTCATAAAGCAGCTGGTGGCAGGGCCCCACGTCACCCCTCTGTGGATCCTGCACTTGCATGGGTCTGGCTGTGACGGGAGCCTCACATTCACAGTGCTGCTCAGCCTGTATCCTGCACTCTCACAGCAAAGGCCCTCCCCACACCGCAGAACTGCTGGTGCTCCTTGGGGTAACTTCTCCACATCTTGGGGAGGAAATAGAGTTTCATCTGTAACTAATAAGCGGCTGTTTAAAGTAGCTTCCCATAAAGGGGCCAAGCTCTTCTCAGTGGTGGCCAGTGACAGGACAAGGGGCAAAGGGTACACGTTGAAACCCAGGCAGTTCCATCTCCGTGTGAGGAAGAACTTCTTGACTGTGAGGGTGCCAGTGCCCTGGAAGAGGCTGCCCAGGGAGGCTGTGGAGTCTCCTTCTCTGGAGATCTTCCAAACCCGCCTGGATGCCACCCTGTGCCCCGTGCTCTGGGTGTCCCTGCTGGAGCAGGGGGTTGGACTAGATGGTCTCTAGGGGTCCCTTCCAACCTCAACCAGTCTGTGCTTCTGTGAACCAATGCACAATTGGCCAAGGGCTATAACCTACCTCTAGCAGCATTTTCACATCCCAGGCATCTTTCTTCTCATCTGGATGGCTTTTGGCCATGTTGTAATGCTTCTCGCCAGGCTTCACAGGGTTTGGCTCGTTGTGGATGATGATCTGTGTTTAAAGAACAGCAACGACGCAGAGAAATTTTCATCAATTTTACGGCTACAAAAGCTTCCACTTGTTAAAATGTAACCCTAAATATCTCAATGGATCTGCATGAAGCAGAACTCAGACTCTGCATTCGCCCAGTGGAAAGTTTCCAGCTGCAACTAATTAAGATCACTGACCACACCAGAAGCAACTAAAGTAGCTGTTTTAGTAAAGAGCAGGATCCCCAATTTCCACTGTAACATTCTTCTTTGAGGCACACGTTACTCTCCCAAAAAAGCAAATGCAACTAGGATTTACAATAACCCCAGACTCGGGGCTCTATTTAACCAGAACATTTTGTAAAGGTCTGTTGTCCCCCCAGTGGCCTGGAATCAAGCCCTTCACCTCAAAATTAACCTTCCTCCTACCAAACAAGAGGAAAGCGTTCACCAAATTTGTTCTCTCGAGCCTTTCCTAGCAAAGGAGTGACTGGCTTGTACCATAAGACCCTCTCCATTTGACAGAGCAGCCAGATTCCTATTGTTTTCACTGCCATTTTCCAGATTTCTGTGTGCTAACTTCCAAGAGCCAACGTGCAACCCTGGACCAGATGGCTGCACTACTCACAATGTCTACGGTTAATGATTAAAGCTCCTTCGGAGGGGTTGGTGCTTTTCCTTCTGTGCCCGAAGCACATTCAGGCTTTGCAAGATAAGCACTAGTCATAGACAGACACAGTAAATATTTGTGTAAGGGTACATTTGACTGAGACAAGAATTGTTCGTATTCAGAAAGAAAATACCTTTGAATTCAGATCAAATATGGAAAGACTCTCCCTGCAAATCCCCCCCAAAAGCTGCAAAAATCACTGACACCATCTGTGCTAAGACTCTCGTTCAGAGCACTTCTGGCTGCAGGTGACAATGTAAGACGTGGTTATTTTAGCTCTAATCCAGATAAAAATCTCTAATATTTCAGGCACACTCACGTGCTTTGCCTTTGCCAGGGCCTACCTGCTCTATCTGAATGCCGTAGCCATTGAAGGCCCCGTTGTCCCAGGAAGTGTTTCGGTAGATGTCATCTACTCTGTCTATCAACTCAATCTAGGTAGGAAAAAAAACATATTTAGTAATGAGCATTAAGACACTCAAGGAAGCTGCAAAATACTTATGTAGAAAGAGTCACGTCAAAATAAAACTGAATCTCATAAAACTGTTATCAGACTGTTATTCACTGTTTCCAAAACAGTGCATGGATTCAGAAACACAGTTTGAAGTAGCAGATTTTTCCATCACAGATTTTTCCATCACAAAAACCAAACAGTAAAAGCTTTGCCATTTACCACTTTGATTTGCACAGCGGAAGAAAGATAATATTAAGAACGAGGCAACTTGGGAAGTATTTTTCCATACACCAGTTTTCCCAGTCTCTTTGAAAGGCTGGGCAGAGGAAGGGGCTGTTCGTGCTGCTCTGCTCTAGCTCCGGGCTTCACGGTTCAAGTGGCTCCTGAGGGAGTCACCTGAGGGACTGGCTTCCATCTGCCAGCCAACAAACTATTATTATTTTCCTCATTATGCCCAAGCACAACGTGCCAGAGTCTCTCTTCAATGCTCCCAGTCTATACCCCACTTTTCAAGTTGTTCTCACCTTAAAAATCAGCTTCTACTAAAGATGTACCATCAGATTTGCTCACAAGAGAGAGTGACATTCAAGAGCACTCAAATACTTGAGCTTCCTGTCAGTGTCCTGAGCACAGACACCTCTTCCCAGGAGCACAGGCAGGTATCAGCCTCTCCGCACGCCCTGCAGCTGAGGCTCCTCCACTTCCCCTGTGCAAACACTGCTGGGGACAGAAAGGTCCCATCAGGGAAGGCAGAGCAACTGTCACCACGGCAAGATCTGGGCTCCAAGAGGGGCTCTTGAGAAAAAGCAGCCCCCAAAGGTGCTTTTATTTGGTTTTGTCTCCAGTTCCAAACCCCACATCTGCATTTTTGTGGAGCAGAGAAGAACTCGCCTACCACTAGCAGAGGCAGGTTAAGCAGCCTCACCTAGAGCCAAGCCAAATGCTAACGACCCTCTGTGCTGATTTTATTGTCCTGACAGGTAACCCTGGAGGACGTGGAGAGAGGCTTGTGCCTCTCCTATCAACTTCAGACGTGCTGGGACATGAAGGTCAAGAACCAGGAGACTCCAAAACTCTTACTGTAAAAGGGCAAGTTTGAGAGACTTGCCAAAACCAGTGTGGGAAACGAAGAGCTCTGCCTATAAGTAAAACTCGAAGATCATTTAAAAGTACAGTATTATCACGGTTATAATCAAGTTTAAATCATCACACACCACTTGCTTAAGTAAAAATCATACACAGCCATGAGATACACAATGCAGAAAAGCTGCAGGAGTTTAAGTTGTGGTAAAACCACTGGACGACTTCTTAATTTCCCTGTTTAGTGTAGCAAATCACAACGGAGGGTGTTTCCTTACCAAGTAGTTGATAGTGGTGCTCTCCTCGCCCCGGCCCATGTACCTGAAGAAGCGATGATCCGCGACCACCAGCATCTTGCACGTGTTCTTCGAGCTCGCCGCCACGGCTCTTTTCTCCCGACGGGCGCTTGCTAACGGGAGTGTTTGAAGCACAATTAAACAAACCAAATCACTAAAACTGCCTAGGGTGTCTGTATTATTCCTGTTTGAGATGGGAACGTTACTTTTTTGGAGGGTGGAGGATGGAGATGAACTTTTTTGTTTGGTCTTCCCAACAGTTGTCTACCTCACCTGTACTACGAACGCACAGTGGTGCAATCAGGGTTATTAAATAGATTTACCTACCTAGTATTCACAATCTATCACAGCTCAGGCTGGATTTGAGTGATTACAGAAGAGGACCTTTGCTTTCCTCCCCCACCATTACCAGGGACTTTAAACAGTCAACAGTTAGACCAGAAGCAGCAGCAGAGATGACTGGCCAGGTTCTGACCCTAGTCACCTACACGGAGAGAACTGCAGCTCTCACGGCCAAGGCTCTGCTCTCCCAGGCTAGGGACACTCACCTTCATTTTGCTTTTTATCTTCCAGACCTTTGGGCAACAGGTCTTCTTCATTCAGCTTTAAATAACCACACACTTTGGGGGACTGCAAACGTGAGAAATCTTTAATATCTTCAGATCTGTAGACCAGCAGTCTCTCATCTTGCACGTCATCTATAAACCTCCAGAGTGGCTGGCAGCACAAGAGAGGCAGAAACGCAACTGGTCAGAACCCCCAGTGTGTAATGTCATCATTACACAAAGCCATGCATCTAGTCAAAGGTCCACAATTCTATATGTAATTACACTGCAGTGATCATGGTACCCACAGAAAAACATATAACAACAAAACTACTTCCATAAAAAGGCTTATGGAAGTCACTCCTTCATGCAACACACTTTGACTGCCCTGCCAAATACATATTTATCCTAATTTTCACTGCCACGTGCTCATTAGACTAGAGGCACAACAGATGCAGCCCTAAGCACAGCACTGGGGGCTGTCCCAGGCAGGGCTGAGCAGGACGCACCGGGTTCACGCTCAGACCACAGGGGCTCTTGGTCAGGGCCAAGCAGCTGCAAGGCCAGTGCAGTGGTTTTGATTTTCCAATTGCACCATTTCCTACTACAGAATTATGGCTAAACTCGAGAAATTGAAACCTGATGAGTTTTCTCTGGGTTCAGGACAGTGTTAACATCCATACAACTGGCACTTCAGCCATTCTGACACCCTTTGGGTCTGGGAATGACTGCACTCAACAACTCACTTGGGATACTCTTGCAGCACACGTTTGGGAAGTATTTCTTTTGCAATCAATAGTTTAAAATAGCAGAGGCAACAAAAATGTCCAAAAGCAGGAATCAGACAGCACAGAAAGATCTCTGAACAAAACTCTAATAATGAAAAAAATCCAAGAAAAGCCAAAAATCATTAAAGCTCAAACCTCTCCCCTTGCTTGGAACACTGCAGGTTGCTGTTCTAGGGGGACATGACTGCCACCAATTGTGAATGCTCCTCATTTCAGTCTCTAAAATCTTCTCCTGAGATGTATTTTCTCCCAGCTTGACGTAAATCATGCAAGTGTCGCCTATGAGCTCTCACTAATAAAACTTAACACCTGTAAAAATCAGTTTCTTATTTCCCTCCTTCCTCCCTATTTGTCCCAATTCAACCACCACCACCAAGTCCCTTTGGAATGACAGAGGTGTCAACGTGACTAGCTAGAAAGAAAAACACCCACAGAGAAAGAGTACGTTGCTTTTAACAGTAAAACATACCTCGATGTTGTATTCTTCTCCATCAGTACTGATTCTTACTGTAAAGTCTTCATCCCCAATATGTGCCACGACCTTGGAGTTATGCTCCCCTTTAACGTAAGGGAGGAAAAAACAAATCATTTAATTGAGATCTAGTTACTCTGAGTACAGATTCCTATAGAAAGACTGGTCAGGTAAAGAGCAAAAATACCCCTTTCTACAATTTGAACTTCTAGATAAAAGTCTTTCCTCATTCCGAAGAGCTCTATTCTGAGAAACTAAAAAAATCATTTAAAAAAAAAAATCAGAAAAGCAGTCAACAAGAACCATTCCCTCTGCCTTAAATTTCCAACTGTCACGAGAATCAAGATCCTGAATGATTTGATGACTTCTTTTGCAGAAGGTGGTGTGATGACTCCAGGGATTAGCAACAAGGACACTGAACTTCCTGCCAACAAAAGCAGGTTGGGCTTTTGGGGCTGCATCCCATGGGAATTGACCCCCACCGCATGGCACAGGCAACGTGGGAAGCGAAACTTAGGTGAGGCTCCAGGGCTTGCCTGAAAATGGAGCAAGACGCCCTCTCCACCAACAAAATAATCCATAAAGAATCACAACACACAATCTGAGGGGTGTGAGAATTCAGTTTACTTATTCTTCCTAAATGTATTGGATGGAAATTTCTGCAAAATACCCTTTACTCTGGCTAACAGACTTGGCCAAGCGGTGCCTCCCCAGCATTGACACAGGTACGGGCTAGTCCATACTAACCAACAACATGTCCAGTGAAAAAGTCTTGCCATTGAACACGATACTCCTTCTCCTTGCCTTCACCATCCACAATTAATGCTTGGAATTTTTCTGAAAAGTGTTCAGCAGTTGCAGTTAAGTATAATTTAAAGTGCCTGTAAAAGAATTCATTGCCGTTTATTTTTAAGCAAACTGCACACACAAGAGAGACAGATCTGAGTTTCATTTTACTGAAGGCTGCAGAAGGTAGAAAGTATTAGGCCTGATAAGCAGGCTACAAGAATGTATGCTACATAATTCATAGCTGTAAACTGTTAGTTCTCCATAGAAAAGGTCAAAACTGATTACTGCTATTAATTAAAAACCAGAAGAACATTAAGTAACACCAGAAGACCCCCAAAAGAAATCTGAACTCTGTAGAATTTGATGCAAGAAAAATCCCCAGCCCAGGGAGTATCACAAAACAAAGGCTATCACACCCAGCAAGCAGAAACCTGGTAATAAATAAAAGTTTTGTAGAATGGGAAGTTTATATTCAATGGGAACAGGATGGAAACAATTCTGAAGCAGCACAACACAGCACACACACGCCTCAAAGCAAAAGCACAGACCTTCAAGAACCGGAGGGCAATCAAGAAGTAAGATGATGTAGCCAAGAAGAAATAAAAATGAAATTCAACCCAATTAGCACAAATACTCTGCATGAAAACAGAGAAAATCACAAAGCAAAAGAAATCTTAAGTCACTGCCATTTCAACAAAAAGAAATGTGGCTCATCATCCTGCTCTGTCCCCACCAGTCTCTCTGCAGTTCTATAACCGTACAAATCACTACCTTGCAAGACCTGGCCACAGCAGCAAACAGAGTCATTTCTGTTTTTTGAAACTCTGCATTATTCATGACACAGAATGAAAGAAAACATTAAGGTGCATTTTTTGTGGTTTTTTCTTTTTTTTTGCCTGATGTTTTAATTACCTTTGCAGAGCTGAAAAACTTAAGAGTCTCTCTACATGCGTCTCAGGCTGGAGGTCCCTCTTCTTCAGTGAGTGCTGCTGGATACTGGACTGAGAAAGGATGTCATAGTCTGACAGCATGGATTCAACCGTATCTGAAAGGAAAATAAGGAGAGTTTCATAAGTCTCTCACAAATGTACATACAAAAACCACCAAAAATAGAGCACTCCATTTAGATACCAAAGAGATCACAATTTGCTCTAATTTTAGAATAGCTACTATACGTTTCTGTAAAGGTGCATTCATGTAGTGAGGATTAAAAAATAAATAAAGAGAGAGAAAAGATATGATCCAAGACCAAAAAAAAAAAGCCAAGCAATTGAGTTCACTCCCTGTATTAGTTATAGGGCAATCAAGCCACCCCTTGTGCTGCTACCGTGGTGCAGAGCACATGTCCTCCTGGGTACCTTTGGGAAACTAAGCAGAAAACACTTCCCACTTCTCCAGAACAAAACACTCTCCCTGTTCACCTGCCTCTATTCACCTTTGGAAAACTTTGTAAAATTCAACATGGATCAGGACTGGATTTAATACCTTTCCATCCCAAAGTAGCCACAAAACAAACAGCTGCCTGGCTCGGTCAGAAACAGCCAGCCCAGCACTTCACATGGGACATCTCCTGGTGCCTCTGTCTCCTAGGACATTATCCTATTACCAGAACGCCCTAATTTCCCTATCCACACACAAAAACTGGAGGAAGAGGAAGATCAGGAGCATGAAAATCCCAGAGGAAGCTGCACACAAATGACAAACACAAGTCACTATTTTGAAGATGCTGCCACAGCACCAACACCTTCGCTCCCACCAACACATCCTCCAACACGACTCTCAAGCAAGGGAGGGTAGAAGGGCCATTTAACCCTTCTGCCATTTAATTTTTACCTTTTTAATGGTTACCTTTAGCCATTACCTTTAATGGGTGCATGTTAACCTAGGAGGAACCTCCTGTCAAAGAGGTGGCTGCAACTCTAGGTGTCCATTTCCAGCTCTCCATCAAGGAGAGACGTGAGGAATTAAAACATGTCCAACGAAAAATGCCAAGCACTAAGAGGGGGAGAAAGAGCTGTATAAACAGACAGCCATAGGCCTAGCTAGCACAAGGCATAGGCTGGCCTCTCATATTTTTTAGTGAGCCAAGAAGCACGACAAGAACTGGCAGAACCATCGTCCCCAGGAAAGCTGAGTCCTCTCCAAGGAGAGAGCAGCAACAACAGGCAGTTGCTATTTGGGAATGGAGACATTTTTCCCCCACACTTCCTTTTCAGAGGGTCTCTAGCCCCCCAAAGGACTTATAGAAGTGTTTGTGTATGCAGAAACAAATGAAAAATAAAAAATTAATCCCCCCTCTTTCAATAAATGCCCATTTTGACTCCCCACGTGTGGGATGGGCCCAACATGGGGGAAGGAAGGACAGGAGAACAAGTTATGAAAAAGCTCATTAAATTGCTTAGTCCTAAATTCTTGTTATTAAACCTCAAGACTCTGTCAACCCACTCGGCTAGAGTAGCCCCCTCAAGCAGCGTGAGGGCTGATGAACGGGACACCCGAGCCCTGCTGGGAGCCAACACTGGACATACAGGCCATGAAGCAGGAGAGGCTGGGCCCGTGGCACCGCTGTGAGAGACCGCGACAAAATCAGCATGTTATTTGGTAGGGAAAAGGAACGCCAGAGATCCCACCCCACACAGAAACAGCCTCCCGGCGCTGCCCCATGGGGACACAGATCACAACCAGATCTGAGATGACTAAGAGGCCCTTGGGGGAGGGACGGACGAAACCCAGGACACTCCTAGTTCCTGTAAGGCTGAAGCAAGAAGGTACTTGTTAACATTTCCTCTTGCCCTTCCTAAATTTGTCTGCTTTTAATTTTACTTGCAACGTGTAATTAATCTCTAAGACTCGCTGCTGCTAAACACAAATCCGTAAACTAATTCCGGTATCAGACGGAGAAAAAGCATTGACAACACACTAAATTTTTTTTTTCCATAAAAGAAAACCCCATACTGTGAAAATGAATCCATGCTCAGTTTATTCAAACTAAATGGTGAAGAGTCATTATTTTAAACAAAGTACAGCCACTCAGGGCCCAACTGCACAGCGCTGTGTGGGTGCAAGCCACAGCAATCAAACACTCGTCTACTTTTTGTTCAAATTTAATAGCTATTTTGGCTTTCCTTCTTCATTACCTTCACCGTGGTCCACAAGTCATCCCCCCTGGGCTTCTACAACACAGAGCTGACTGAGGCTTTCCCAAAACACTTCCCTGTGGTTCCTTCCCTTCCATCTCCTCCTGGATTTCTGCATTCTTCTCTTTCGGAAGACAGCTTCAATTCATCCTGTTTCTGCTGCAGCTAATCTTTGCCTCATTGTATTTTTTATTTTTTTATGTATTTTTATTTCAGGAGACCCAAACTTCAAGATATTCACCAAGTCACCAAAGACTGAAGTCTTTGTGAAAGAAGCAGAAAGCGGAGTTGGTGGCAAAGGCAACACTCCAAAGACCTCAAGAACAGACGCGCTGCAGCAACTTCTCACCCGCTCACAACTCGGAGACCATCAGCAGCTTCCTCATTTGCTTTCACCTCCCATCAAGGCTAAAAGCAAAACCAGAGTTTGTCACTAGACTTTGCAACTTTACTTTAGCACAGGAAAGGATTAAGTTAAACATCAAGATGCATCAGCAAAGAACTTGAGAGCGTTCTGAGCAAGAGGTCAGCTCCCTGGAGCTGGGGGTTACCTCATGTTTTTAACAAAGAGCTTTTTCTCCAAGTATTCAGCTACCAATTCAAATACCAATGGCATCTTTTTCCAACCACCTCAGCTTTCACAAGCAGAACAATAAATTCCCATGGCCTCACACTCTATCTATTGCTCTGCAAGCAACAAGTAGATGTGCCAAGGCAGCCAATTCCATACGCAGCAGTCTTTTGAATTGCATTCCTTCTATAAAGGTTAAGCTTGTATAGGAGCATGCAGTTTTAACCGAGATGATGTAACTTAACATTTTTTTAAATCCTCTTCAGGGGTATTGGGTAATAGAAAATATCTCTACTTAAAACCACAAAAACCTAACAGTATTTTACTATAGTTACTACATTTAGTATATTTAACTGACTATTTCCCTCGTCATCCCAAAGGGAATAAAAATGGAAATAAGTCTTGTGTGGAAAGGCCTGGAGAGAGTAGTCCAAGAAGCAGCACAGAAAACTCCCCACTGGAGACCTGAAAAATGGGTTCTCGTCCCTATTTTGTGCAGCACTCAAAGAGTGAGCCTGGGTACTCATCTCCATCTGGTTTCCAGTGGATATCAAACACATCAAAAATTTGTGAGCTGCTAATTAATAACTTAGTCCAATTTAGCTGGGGAGCAACTGAATGGTTGAAGGGCTCCATACTCTTCATTAAGGTTTCCAAAGACGGTCATCTTCATGTGTAAGTGTTTGAATGAAAAGCAATCACTTTAAATACAGCTCTCAATGAGAGTCAGTATCAAGACCAGGAAACAAACTGGAATCTAACCCTGACATTAACAAGCTGCCATCATTCCACCCAAAACAGCTGCACTTCTTTGTGATGCTGGTGGGTTGCTCTCTGATCACAGAATGCTTAAGGTTGGAAGGGACCTCTAGAGGTCATCTAGTCCAACCCTCCCACACACGCAGGGTCACCTAGAGCACGTGGCACAGGGTGGCATCCAAGCAGGTTTGGAAGATCTCCAGAGAAGGAGACTCCACAACCTCTCTGGGCAGCCTGTTCCAGGGCTCCGGCACTGCCCTATTGCAACGAGTATCTGAGTCTTTGAGAGTTCTTGGAGGAGCAGGCCAACCTATCCTCACCTGGGCCAGACACACAAAAGGACTCTGCAAGCTAGAAGGTGATGCTGTCAGGCCCAGGTGTTTATGGATACCTCTGCTCAACAGCTTATATGGGTTGTAAGGAACTGCTGGTGAAGAGGACACGCTGAGAACATCCACGCGGAGGAAGCAGTTTGTAACACGTGTTGGCACATCTTCCTCCAGCACATCAGTACCCAACCATGGCTAAAGAGGAAAAAGAGCTCTCCTATCCCAGGTGCAAGAGGAACATCACGCGTACGGGTTTCCACCAAGGACCCAGGCGCTGTTTCGCTCAGGGAGAGCATGTGAACAGAAGAACTGGTTTGAGAAACGCGCTCAAAGCAAGGCCTGACCAGAGCCTTCCCACAGAGCAAAACACCCACCCGTCTCTGGACAGGAGGAATATTTCCCTAACTGTGCAAAATCAACACAGCAGAGACCATGTAGATCATTAAACTGCTATTTCTGATCATTTGGGATTAGGTTGACTATCCCTAGGAGACTCTCTTCCTTATTTATAGTTTACTTCACAGACAACTTTGCAAAGGTTCTACTTCACTAAATAAAGCCTTAAACAAACACCAGAGAAACAACATTCGTTCACTTTCATCTACTTGGTTTAATTACTAACTCAGTCTCTGCCTTATTAGTCAAAGTAGAAGGTTCTTCTCTACCAAAAGAGACATTGCTCAAACACTGAAATTAAAAGAAAAGTAATAAATAAGGAACCCACACGAATTATCAGCCTCACACTCAAAATGAAACCAGGGCAATACAGCCGCCTCCTGAAATCTAGAACAGGATCATATGACTTGATGATCAGCAACAACAACAAAAAAAGAAATAATTAAATAAAAAGTCACATGCTTTCACATATCCTGCGGGCGAGAGCAGCCAAGTCACAGGATGCAGCCTTCTCTGGAAGATGTCATTTGTCTGGCTTTCCAAAAAAACTCACAGCCCAACTACTTTGCTTATATGCCACACCACAAAATCGTGCTGTTTCACAAGAACATCCAAGTGGAGCAGCTTGTTACAGTGATTACTAACCAGGTTATGCTTGTGAGATAACCGCTTTCCCAAATCTGACTGCATTGCCTCTCCTTTTGGACACGATTTTGGCCTTGCTCAGATGTGGTCTTCCAGAGTTCAAGCAAAGCTGTATGTCCCAAGGGACAGAATTCCTATTCTAGTAACAATCTGGCAAAGGAAACTAGAAAGAAAACTAAGAAAAATAAACTAAGGAAACTAGGCAGTGCCCCACATACCGACACTCGCCAGCACATGGGCTGATGGGTGGGTGGCAGCTACAGGTGCCTCCTTGCACAATAACAGATCTTCCCTCCACGCTCATGTGCGGGCAGAGCAGCACAAGACACGAGCAGATACTGCAAACAGAGACAGGAGTGACAGAGATAAACAGGGACTCCAAAGCACACAGGCTGCACGCGGATAAGTAAGGTTGTCTTGTACATCTGGGGTGAGGAGAGGCACAGAGACCAGAGTCTTGGACGGGGAAGGCTGCAGGAAATGCCCCAAACTCACATTTGGGCAGTGGCACAAGAGATTTGCAGGACTAAACGTCAGGAGACCCGTGCTCAGACAACAGAGGAGCCGAGAGCTGCGCTCCTCCCGACAAAGGACTTGTGATGGATCTGGGAAAGAGGCAGGCTCAGATTCCGTGGTGTACAGAAGAGCCGGAAAAGAACCCATCAGTTCACAGCGGATGCTAAATATAGACTTTTATCTGAAGCATGTATCTCTAGTGACTAGTAAATCCCACGTAAATGCCTCATTAAAGGCTGGCGCAACCTCAGCGCTGCGCTGGAGAACTCCGGGCCAGGGAGTTTGCTCTCGCCTTCCTTGCGGACCACGGGAGCGAAAGCCACCGTGGGCGTTTTTGCACCAAGATGGATTTTTGCAGGGTTGGAACAGTGACAATGAGATGAATCACAGCTGCTATCAGCGATGAACAGCAGCAGTGAAGCTGTCAGTTTCTGCAGCGGGAGAGAAAAGGAGAAGGAGGGGGGAAAAAAAAAAAAAAGAAAAAAAAGAAAAAAGTCGCCACCTCCACAACCAAACCTCAAATGCAAACCAGAATTTCACTTTTTCGCTACTTATAAAACCAGACCAGAGCTGCAGGGCCAAAACACAAACTCACACGAGCACATGATTATGTTCTCATTTAAAATGAATTTCACAATAGCTAGAGGTTATTCTTCATAACTGGGACGGAGGGCAGTGGCTGGTGACCCTCGCCACTTTGCTGACTTTGAGTACTTCTGTCGGGAAGTTCAGTTTTATCACATTTCCTTATTTTTTCAGTTGGACCCTTTACTGACAGATTCTCATGAAGAAGAGAGCACAGTGAGTGAAAGTACTTTAACACCTCTGTGGAAAATACCTCTATTGAAGCATCTCTGTAGAAGGGACTGATGATGCACAATGCAAAATACTCACTGGTCATTTAGTCACATTCAATAAGGCCTTGTCTACATGAAGCACCAGTGGAGACCACTTGTACAGAACAGTGTCTGGAGCACTTGGCTTTCAGGACTCCCTATGGAAATATCTGCCTTCCCAAATCCTTGTGAATCCCCAGCATGCTGGGCAGGTAGCATGTGGTGCAACATGGTGATGTCTCCTTTGGGTTTTCCTCCCGGGGGACACAGAGAAACACTCCCAAACTTTGGCCCTGGGTGTTCAACTGAAGAACTAGCACAGCCTGAAACAACCACGGTGCTTGTCAGGATATTAAAAAAGGAACAAAGAAGAGTGGCAAAAAAAGGCAAACAACCAGAAAAAATTGGTTACGTCTTCCCTGTGAAGAAAAGGCCTGACCTGGCTATCAGAGAAGCGGTCTGTTACATCATTATGTACAAAAAAGATCCATATTGAACTACATCCAAGAAGAAACACTGTTCATGGGATTTTTCTCTTCCCTACGTACTATCTTGGTCTCCCACAGATCCTTTAGTCCAGAAGGATAAAGCTGAAGCTCCCATAAGGATTTTATCATTAATTACCTCACTGCAGACCCTTGACACTGAAATAAACTTCTGACTCTGTAACCCTCCTGCAGCTGGTTAGGCTCTGGCCTTAAAGACTTCCCGTGTTTCGTAACGTTAAACACGAAGCAGGATTCAAACCCAGCCATGGGCTGTTTTGTGCGACCTTCTGCATCACTCAGCTCCCCCAGATTCGTCTACACCACTACCATTTTCTAATCAACACCATTTTTTATCAGCAAATAATAGGAGAATAAGACACATTTTAGACTATAAGCTGGGCAGCACAGTTGTGGAGACACTCTGCTCAGTGGCAGCACACCAGTAACACCTCTGTGCTGTAAAACATTCTAGCAAGCAAGTGTCTGTAGATATAATGCTATATTCAGCAACAATGAGGCTCAGTATTTGCACTACGAATGCAAATTCATTAGAACTACCTTAAGGCCCATTATCATTCAGCTCTGTCTATGCTCCAAGGCTAGCAGCATTAATATCTAATAATTATAAAAGCCTATCTCTAGAGATACAGGACAACTGAGAGAAAAATTAAGAGTGAAAGCTGACTTTAGTTTTTCAAAGGTGACACTGTAACAGCAGTCATTATAATTACGAGTACAGTCACATTTCTTCCAGAAGTGAATTCCTGATGTCAGTGTTAAAACAGCTCTTCTTTCAGACCTGCTAGAGGCAAATCCCACTGAGGCTGCTGCTGTCTCACCTTCATTACCTTGGGCACCAGCCCTACCACCCTCCTCCTCCTCCCTCCTTGCCAAAGGCAGCTGCTTGTGGAGTCACACAGGGCTAACACGAAGAAAACAGCTACAGACACCCTATCCCCTGCCAAAAAAAAAAAAAGGAAAAAACAAAGATAATTTTCATGTCGTTTTGCTTCATGAATTCTTGGAAGTTCTCACGAGATGAGGGATGAGCTGCACAGAGCTGGACAGAGGTGCACAACAGTCTCAGTTTAGATCTGGTTAAATTGCTGGACAGCGCACCCTAAGATTACACTAACCAAAAAATGTTAGGAAGTGATCCATGGTTTTCCATTTCGATCTATTTTATCACTGTATAATCATTCTTTTTCCTTACTGAAAATGCACCTTAAAGGAGATAGGCAAGAAAGTCTTTAATAGACATCACAAAGGAAGATTTAAGGAAGATACTCAGCTTTGTCAGATATCTGAACGATCTGGATTTGCAGAACTCAAGCTCCAGACTTAAACGAGACTCTCAAAATTATCATCTATTTAGAAAGAAAAAAGAAATAAAGAAAATATTTCAGATAAAATGAGTGAAACAAGAAAGCTCCACAAAACTCCAGTAAGTGCAACATAAAACCACAGCAAAGTAAACAAAGAGATTTTGAAGAATAGCTTGTGAATAAACCCGCTGGCTGGAATAACTGGATTATTTTGATATGATCAAAGCTAAATAAACAAAGGGGCTTGTGAAACAACTAGGGTGCAGAGAAGAACCCAAGGATGCCAAAAGCAAATGAATTACTGCCATTAGCATTCACTGGAGACAAGGCTGAGGCTCCCTTGGCAAAGGAGCCCTTGATGGGATGACCCTGAAGAATTGTCCCCAGGTTAAGACTGAAGAAGCTTTAAAAGGAAATGATAAAATGAGCACTAAGTCACCAGCCTTGTCTGAACACATTCAGCCAAGAGCTAGAGCACTGGGAGATGGAACTGGTGAACTGCTAGCTCTGGTATGGAAATAGGTGAAACAGGGGTAGTTACAAGTGGACTGGAAGGTGACAAGTGCAGCACCAGCTTCCAGAGGGGCTCCAGGGGTGATTCAGGGAATCTGCCAACAAATATATTGCCCAGGAAATGAGGATACTATCACCTACCCAGGAAACTGGTAAAATAAATGTGAATAATAGAAATAATAACCATGTCTGAATTATTAGACCAACGGCTAAATAAAATACTCAGGAACAGTCCACAAAACTTGCACAAGGAAATAATGCCTCAAATATTTATCAGCGTTCTGCAAGGAACAAATGCACGAGCAACACAGTTAATGGAGCATACCTAGATTTTCAAAAATTTAGACCAGCTCCCACAGAAAATGCTTATATAGATTTACTGAATAACACACCAACAAACTGAAGAAATTCTGTGGAGGATGAGGAACAAGGCCTCATCATCTACGTGCAAAAGTTTTTGTCATAGTTATTACCAGAAAAGCAAGGGAGAAAAAAAGGCTACTAAGCAACCCAAAGTATTACTCAAGAATAACAGAAAATAAAACCAAAAGCCTTCATCACTACACTCCCGTACAAACTCAGGATACCTTCATATCACAAATTAGGGCCTGCAGTCCTGGTCATGCATCTCAAAAAATATCCCGTACAGACAGAAAGCATAGAGAGAAAAGTAACAGGGATATTAAAGTCATTAAGTTATTCCTATACTAAAGCACTATTATATGGATGAATATTTTTAAGTCAAGCCAGAGTTGATGTAAGAGACATATAAAGACCTATAAGTCACAGATGGCATGGCAAAAATGGGTAAGTTTTGTCATTTCTGATTAAAAATATGAATATCCAGGTGAATAACCCAGTTCAAAACAAAGAGAAGAAAACAGTTGTTCCTCCACCCAGTGCTTAAGAGGCCTCACAAACTCATAGCAGGTGGGTCGCTCCTAAGGTAAAATATATGATGGACCAGGACACAGCCTGTTTTAAAAAAGCCTTAAGGGGACTGAAGCGGGAACAACATGTGCGGAGGGAGGCAGTTCTCCGCTTTCCAGGTCTGGGGTGCTTCCCGGGAGCCCCCTCATTCCCACGGGATTCC
>VZSG01000002.1:4431057-4471441 GCA_013398315.1 Nothoprocta pentlandii
TCCACTGAATAGAGTTGAAATTTCAAGGATCTAGCCACCATTATTCCAAAATCTCTTTCCAGAATAGTAATGATTAAACTAGTGCTCATCATGGTGCATATATAGTGTAGGTTATAGCTTGGCTTTGATCAGCATTGATTTACATTTACCCTTTTGTCAGATGTCATTTAATACTGCAAGAACTCTTCACAATCAGCTTTAGATGGGGCTTTTTTTTTTTGAAAGGTTTTATCTGCAAACTACTTATCCCTATTTCCAGAACATACATCGGGCAGTAGAGGTCCCAGTATATTTCCTTTGGGGACCCTGCTGATAATATCTCTTCAAGGCAAAATTTATTCTTGCTTCTGCTTTCACACACCCGTTTTCTTTTGTGAGTGGACCTTCATATCTCTTACTCTTTTGCACTTGTCAAAGGCAGATACAGAAAAACAAGTAGAAGATTCCTTTGTGTTATCGCTTACATTTTTCCCATACGTTTTACTGAATGTTTCTCTCTGTTGCTTACTTATCTTGTAAGGGCGCCCTAACAATAAAAGTTACTTGTAAATATTTTCAGGGTTGTGGACTGTCAGATTTGAGTTTTGACAGAACCCAGCACTTTGAGTCCTACATTAAGGTATTTAGACAGTGTAGTAGCAAAACAATAAACAGTAATTAGAAGTGTAATCATCTACCCCAACTCACTGATACAAAATAAATTAATATTAAAATATTTGTATTCCATGTTAATAACATTTATTTTGTATCCGTGAGTTTGAGTAGATGCCTGTGATTCTGGAGTGATTTTTTGAAGATTTATACTCATATATCCAATACAAGAAGATTTTGGGAGCATTTGGTACTCCTGTACAAAGGAATTCATTCCTCACTTGCCCCAGTAAGAAATTTCAGCCATTTTATCAGTATGATTAGGACCAAAACAGGGATATGATAAATGCTTAAGAATATAATTAGAAATGAATGGGAAACACCATTTAGTGTGTATTGGTGAGCAACAGCATAAGAACAGTACACAGAATGGAAAAGAAAGAAAAATAATATACCTAGCCAGGAAAATGTGTTTTCCTGTGCAAATAATTAAGGCTGGAGAACTATGAGAAGAGCTAACAGCTAACTAAGTAACAGCTAACAGCTAACCAAGTACTTGGCAAAGGAGGCTGTCCCACTAACCAGCGTGTTTCCTAAAATACACAATTTAATAACTTTCCTTAGAAAGAAAATGAGTAGATTTTATGACGGGCCCTGGGGCAGGGTTGAGGACTGCCTTTGTTTCCTGAATGTGTGAATAGTAAATGATGCCCCAAGGAAAAGGGCCTGATCTCGGTGCTGAGCTGTAGAGATAAGCAACACCCGGTGCCACCCGTGTGCAGGGCCCTGCCTGGAGAGAGCTGCCTCTTTTTTCCCATGGGAATTACGGGAATCCTGCTTCTTACGGCTTTTGCATCTACGTTGGGCAGTCCTGGGAAGTCTTATAAGGAACAGGCAAGTTCTTATAAGGAACTTATAAGGAATAATAATAATAATAATAATACCTTAAAAGCACTTGGGAGTTTCTCAAAGTTAGAGTTGACTTCTAAATAAAAAGACCCCCTTCCAAAGGAAAAACAAACAAATAAAGTGAAAAAAGAAAGAAAAATGAGGGAAAAAATAGGGAAACAAACAAGCAAACACGTTGTGATTGGGTAACATGAGGAAGATTTTAATACAAGGGAGAATTAGACCAAATACTGAGAACAGATCTACAAGAGTTAGCAGACAGGAAGGTCAGTAGACCCACATCTCTTGCCCGTGGAGGTGGAGACTTCTCCCTTTTACTGACTGAGATGCTTTTTAATAAACAAAATCAGGAATCCAGTATTGTTGAGGGGAAAAAAAAAAGTAGAAGTTTCTAGACTCTCTGTTCCTCACGCTTTTCTCCTTGCATTGCCTCTTGCTCTACAGGTGTCTTTCACCGAGTTGTGTGACTTGCTCCCCTTCATCTCCGTGGATGTTTTTCTTCCCGTTGGGCCTTTCAGCCTGGTGTCACTTCCTAAACACCTATAACAGCCTCCCGCTTTCCTTGCCCAACCGTTATGGCATTAACAGCCTTTTCCCGCTATTTCCCCCATCTACTCACAGGAAAAATATTGCCTACAACTCTTCAAATTCCATTTTTTTGTTTTGTTTCCATTTCTTTGGTCTTTCAGGACTATGCTACCACCAGCCTGCGGCCTAGCTCACCGGCCCTGCTAGTTTTGAGGCCCTTTATTACTACAATATGTGAAGAAAAAAAGAGAGGCTGGTTTGACAGGACATTTTAAAAGAAGGAACAGGACTTCTGAAATAGATCTGTGCTGCTCAATTCTGATAGCACTTACTGCTTTTCTCCCTACTGTATATTAGAATTAATCTTCCCAGAGAGAGGGTGTTCTCCTCTGAAGTTATTTCCTGTCATGGTGTTTTGGAAACCCACAAAGTGATTACTTGTCCCCATTTTTTGCCATCGAGCAGGCCCCATTCCTCACATCAGCCAGGAGATGGTGCTGCCATTCTTCCATGTGCTCCTTTCCCATCCTTGGAAAGGTGACGCGTTCTTGTTTACAATTACATATATAAATAGCTGAGATACCGCTGTCGTCCGCCTGGTGCACTTCTGTGCTAATAGGAATCCTAAAGAAAATAAAAAAAGCCTTTTGTCATTTTAAAACTTCTTATTCTTTCAGAATGGGACATATATATTTAAGATCCACCATAAGTTAAAGACAGGGCCATTCTGGAGTTTCGTACTGTTCCCTGGCAGGGTGATGACACTCACCTGTACCATTTGCTCTCTAGTTTCCACACTTGCCTCTCACACCTTTGCTGGCATCTCTGGCTGCATCCTGCTAAGGTGGTTCAAAGAGCTGGGACGCAGGATGGGGGGGTTAAATCTTATCCCAAATCAGTGTGAAATGAGAAATCATCTTAGTTCTGCTGTGAACCGGTCCTGCTGCCCCGTCGCACAGTGTCCCTGTGCTCGCCCCAAAGCTTTGGCTCGAAGGGACTGTGCAGTGTGCGCTGCTCGGACACACTCTGTTCTGCTGGATTTCTGTGAATCTGTGGTACTTCATCTGTATCTTTTTTTAATCTGCTGTCAGCACTGGATTTATATGTACAAATGCATATACATTTTGCAGAGCAACGTGCTGCACTTTAAGTTCAAAGGACTGATTTTTGGATTTGCTTTTTGGTGCCAATATCCCCTCCCCCCCCAAAAAAAAAATTGTAGCTGATTTCAATTTGTTATGCTTTATTATGTTTTGGATCTAAAACATATCTTCATGGTTTCTCGTACCCATGAGACAGACATCACCAACACTGGTAAAACTTTAGGTCTTTGGGAGCAATCCGCTACCTTTCCGATGTCATCAAAGTGAGTAACTTTTACTTGAAATAAAATAGAAGAAAGAAGTCTCTAAGCATCAGATAAGATAAAATGTACTTTTTATGAACATTATCTTTTGATGGGGCTAATTTATCTCCAGGAAGCGTTGCTGAAGACTGGTAATGCAGAGCTTTGGGGAAGTCAGGAGTCATGGGCTCGACTACAGCTATGCACTTCTGCTATATGAAAGACAGGGAATTTCCTGATAGCCAGAAAACTCCAGCAACTGAAGTGACACCTGGCAGCTGGACATACATATGTTGAGCTGCAAAAAGAACGAGCGGAAATTTTAGCTGACTGTAGTTGGGCACACGGAGTTATGGAAAAAACCTCTAGGAATTTGCCCTGTGCCCCATGCTCTAGGTGACCCTGCGTGTGCAGGGGGGTTGGACTAGATGACCTCTGAGGTCCCTTCCAACCTCGAACATTCTGTGATTCCATGATTCTAGGAATCTACTGCTTGCTGGCTGCTTGGGCCATATTTATGTGTGTATAAACATGTCTATATATATGCGTAAGAGTAGCCCCCATAGAAGCTTGGAACTGTAGTGGAGACTTTACAAGGGACAAGCAACGCTCCCCGGGGCAAAACCTGAACCGAGTGGGCAGCGACCTCGCCAGTGATGTCTGTTCTCACGTGGGAAAAGTGGGAATCTTGATTTTTTTTTCCCATGAGCTACATTGGCAAGATGGGATTTAAGTGTAGATTTAAGTGTAGAGAGTTACATACATATTATGAAAAATGAATGCCCTGAGTGCTGTACAATCTACATTGCACTACACTGGGAAAAAAAAAAAAAAAAAAAAAAAAAAAAAAAAAAAAAGTAGGCTGAAAGAAGCTGTCCTGGAATGGATTAATGCCATCTCATTTGGAAGTTTCATAATGTGCCTGCTTCGGAAAAAAATAAATAGGAAGTTGAAGCTCTAAAATTTATTTTGGCAAGATCTCAAGTAGAGAGCGATCCGTGGCCTTTGCCTGATGCTCCTCATTTGAGCTGTAGTAGACCAGCTTGTAAATGCAGCATGGCTGAAGAGAAATTCTGAGAGTAACTTAAAAGCTTTTATTTTCCAGCTTTTATTATGTCTTTCTGCCTAATTGAAATTCTACTGCACTGGAGTCGTTTTTTTTTTTTTAATATATAGTCTATTTTTAGAAAACACAAGATGTGTAACAGGGCATATGACTGCAGCTTATTGCAGAGTACTTGGGAAGAAAAGGTAAAAAATAATCTTAAATGGCAAGTTGCTATGGATAAAAGTGAACCCAGAGCTCCTTCCTCATTTAGGTGCAGCCAAAGCAGATCCGTGCTGGGAAGGCAGGAGGGAGGTTCCCTCCTCACACTGTGTGGGCAGCAGGGCCAAGAAGCCCTGACTTTAATTGCTGCTCTTATCAGAGGGTAACTTGTCAGGGAAGAGAGAGATGCCTCAGCCAGGCTCCACGCTGAGTGCGGGAGTCCAAAGGCTCCTGCAAAATCAGGTGCTCTTGGAAAAACCCTCCACTGTGCTGGGATAGTGGGACCACACCGGGATTCTCCTCATGGACAAGTTGGGGTTGCAGGGCTCCCTCGTGCTCCTTCTCAAAAGCCCTGCTGGAGGGAGCCGAGCAGGACAGGAGCAGGATGAAACTCATCCTCAGAAACGGCGTGGGGGCATTGCAGGACACGGGGGCAGAATTGTCCCAACTCGCACCCTGGGGCCAATGAGCCCATTTGACCCAGCGCGGGGGAAAGCAGGAAATCTGGATCCAGCTCCTCACCTTTGGACAAAACAGCTCTGCTGACATCGGATTGCGGACTAAGCCGTGTGAGGAAGGTGGGGAGGATTTATTTCTAAGTCAGCTCTTTACCAAAGTCACTTCTTTCCAAATGCCTTGAGTCTGCACACACCATATGGAAATCTCCATGCGAGCCAGGTCTTCATGTGCCATCTATTTCCAAAGAGCAGGGGATGTCTCTGGGAGCAGTCCGAACGGAGACACCAGTTCCCCCTGCAGACTGGGCCTCTGTGTGTGTTGGACCCCCAGGACACCCCGCAGTGCTTTGGCTGCCTCCCTGCACCTTAAAGCTGGGATTCAGATCCCCCAGCCCGGCCATGGTCCCCGTCACGTGGGAGAGGTTTCATACAGGAGCTGCCCTTGAGCTGCTTAGGAAGCCCCTGCAGTTTAAGAGCCATCTGCCTGTTGGTTGGGATTTCAGCCACCACATTTATACCTTTCTATTCATGGACGTCTTTGATCTTGCATTTTCATAGTGCCTCATTCCTGTCCCTCCTGCAGGCCTCTCCCTTCCATGCGTTGAGAAGGTGACTCATAGAGGTGGCCCTCCTAGCCCTACTTGGCTAGCTGATACCTGTGTGTGGTGATTACACTCCTCTCAGACCTGCTCACCAGCTAGGCCTGACAGGAGGTCACACCGCAGGAAAAGAGGGACGGGGCCAAGTGAAACTTCTGTCCCATTGCTGCTCGAAGGCACCTTCCTGGGCTCGGGCTGTCCCCCATCTCCTGGAGGTCTCCTTGGAAGTGTGCTCTGCGTAGGGGCAATAAAATATCTAGAGAGATCTGCTCCCTGAGCCAGCAAATAAGGTGCTGAACTAGCTCATTTGCTGAGCTGTAACTTAGGCTGTGCCGTTGGGGGCATTTGGGAGAAGTTTGTTGTGATTATATGCAAGTGTCAAACTACGTCAGTAGTTTCCAGTCTATGTTGGACCACAGGAACATGGTCAACTCTGCAAATTCTGCTGTCAAAAGAGTGTTGGGGACACTTTTCTATACAGTTGTGTAGACCCTGTATCATGGGGCAAAGTCAGGAAAAAGCCATCCAAAATAGTTATTCTGCTCCAGGCACCTCTACAAAAATTAGCAGACTTTTGGCTTGGTCACTTGCAGCTAATAATGTATATTAAATATGCTGTGTAAGTGTCAGATATTCACAATTATTGTAAAC
The DNA here is from genome assembly GCA_013398315.1 of Nothoprocta pentlandii. Lineage (NCBI taxonomy): Eukaryota > Metazoa > Chordata > Aves > Tinamiformes > Tinamidae > Nothoprocta > Nothoprocta pentlandii. Next base: position 4,437,406 of record VZSG01000002.1, read on the forward strand.
CTGCTCACCTAAAGCACCAGGCTCAAACAACTGGGAAACAACCTAAAACTGAGCACAGGGCTAGAACCATTTTGCATGTGACCATTTTTGCAATAAAGAGACAATTTCCTGTACAAAAAAAATTAGGTTAATACCTGGAGCTCTTGTTTGTCATGTGTGACTGTGGCCTGGTAGTGGTGGGGAACCAGCAGCAGGAAGTTTCTAAGGTCCCTAAAGCAGGGAGCTCAAGCACCGAGCTAGCTGCAAATCTAGGACAGGAACTCATACCCTATTATCACTCTTTAAAGTTTTTTGATCTCAAAAAAAGAACACGGCTTTATATTTAGCCAGGGATGTTCATACAGCCCTTTGTAAGTGAAAGTATTTTGCACTCGAGGGGAAAAATAATGAAGGTAACGTCTGAGTGAATGTCTGCTCTGAGCAAACGCCCGGGCGTCAAGAGAGTAGGTAAACAGCACTGCAATCAAAGGAGTCGCCCTCTTTTGAAGTTGCTGAGGAAATGTGTGACAAATATCGTCAAGAATGCAGTTCAAAGGATACATTTCATATCTCTAAGACGCAGAAAGCCTGATTCTGATCTTATGCCACTTGTAGACCTGACTTCAGCTGATTCAAATTTACCCCGAAAGCAGCATTGGGCAACTGTTCCTGCTCCCCCTGGGGCAGCAGGGACCCTGTGGGACCAGGGCGTAATGAAAGACCATGGGAGACGAGGAGCTCAATGAGGAAAAACATTTTCAAGGAAAAGAAATAAAAAGATCAAACTCTGTAATGTCTACAGAGCTTTTGATCTTGCAGTTGTCACCTTGGTACTTCCTTCTCCTTTGCCTTTCCCTTTGAGTTTTACAAAATCTAAGCCTGTTTGACCAGTTTTGCTGCTGAGTATGATTTGTCCCTGTCTGTACTTGTGTTAAACTATATTGCAGTCTTGGGTACATTCACTGGATATTTCCCTCATTATTTTTTTCTCCCCAGCATTTATTTGTGCTCTTTGTAAGGAGAGCTAACAGGAGAGTGAAAAGTGAAAACAATTTTGCAGAACCAAGGCCCACACTCATTATCTGGAGGACTCCCCAGGGATCAGTGACTGCAGAAACCATCAGATGCAGGTGGAAACATGATGCTGGAGAACCATGGCCCCTTACCTGCCTTTGTGTAGGAGTTGCTGAGCCTGATGTAGCTTCTTGCACGGCAGCAGCTGGGTCACAGCTTATGGTCACAACCCTTGTAGTGATGGTCACCACCCTTGTGATGATGGTCACCCAGGTTGGGCATCTCCAGCAGGACTGGAGACCAAAGGGATGTAGAGTCTTCCAGCTGCACGTGGAGTGAACGAGGCCTTGCTGTGATGGTCATTTTACAGCAGGAATTAATAAGATTAGGAGATGTTTGTCATATAAAAGTTAAACCATCTCTTTGGTTCAAAAGACAATTCTTTTGTATCTCTTATTGAGGAACATTTTGGAGCCAAATGTTAAGCCAGAGTGCGTTGCTGCTTTTCTCAGCATGGTTATACTGAAATTAAAGAGAAGGTCCCTTGCCATCGCTGACACAGACCCTTTACAAACACTGCAGTGATTACAACGAGTTTAAACCAGTTTAATTTTAGTGTATATGTTATCAGACACGCTTTCTCATTTGCCACAGCTGATACACACTCAGGGCTTTTCTCTTTTAGAATGAAGATTATTTGCTGTTATTAGTGTCATTAGTGTTATTAGTGTCTTTAGCTGTATTAGTGTATTTAGTGTTACTAGTGGTTTTTATTAGAGTAATTGCAACCTGAGGTGTAACGTGGCAAATCCCACCCTTCAGAACACAGCAAGAGCCACCAAGAGTAAAACCAGCCACGCTGACTCTACAAACATACTGGTGCTTAACACCTCTTGGCAATAAGTCATCTAAAATAAGATACGGATGTCTAAAAATAAAAGCAGCTACGATCTTGGGGGAAAAACAGCTAAAAAGCCGTTTATGTAAGATAAACTAACTGTAATGGCTGAATTTTAATACAGGGAAGGTCTAATGTGTCTGTCGGTGGATTAGTAAGAACAACTGACTCTGTTAATGCTTTAAATGCTATGTAGAGTATGAAGACTGTTTAGCCTCGAGTGTGTTTCAAACACAAAGCCCGGGGCAACCTGTAACTTTGAATTGGGACCTGCTTTAAGAGGAGGTTCGAAATGACTTTCCGAGCTCCTTTCCAACCATGATGATTTTATGATTCCGGAGTATTAGTGCATCCAAGCTACTTGAACGCTTGCAGCACTAGTAGCTGTCAACGTTACCCATCTGATGCTGGAGCAGGGTGAGCACGATGCCAAGCCCAAGAGCAATGCAAGGGTTCTGTCAACTATGGAATGCTCTAATCATAAAGTGATTATAAAAAAATAAACCCCTGGGTACAGTCTATAAATAGGTGTAATTTATGTGACGTACGAAAGAAAAAGGTTAGTTTCAAGAGGCAGTTTTGCAAGTTCTTGAAATGTTACTTATCTTGCTTTATTTAATGCAAAGAAATTGCATGTGTGATACCAAGTAAAGCTTAGCAGTTTATTACACTTAGGTTTTAAGAGCTTATCAAACTTGTGTGTTGCTGTTATTACTATACAAGTCTCTAATATTTCCTATGTCATTAACAGTGTTCATTTGAGGATTTGGAAAGCTGAATTTATGTAGAGAATGGGTATTTAATTGACTGTTTTTACATAACAGTCGACAGCAACATAGAGAAATAGGAGTTTATCTCTGTCTTCAAGGTTTTTTATTTCTGATTTTTTTTCCAGACAATGTGAGCAGTACTTACTGTGTAAAAGGCACTTTAAATATTCATGACACCAGAAACATATTTAATATTTAAATAATCAAAGACACCGGCATCAAGTCATGCATTTGGTGTGAAAGGCCAACTTTAGCAACATTTTCATTTCTCCATTTGAGAACAAAACTCCGAGTTATGCAGCGGCTTGGAGGGACGCGGGGACCGAACGTGGAGCTGAGGATGTGTGGTTCCTGGCACGCCGCAGCCCGGGTCCTTAATAACCCAGCGTTGTTACCCTTTGAGGACAACTGCTTTCCCAAATGAAATGAGTCAGTCCTTTGCAAGCAGATTTGGTCATATCTCATTAAAATGTGTCTACATACACACATAGACAAATACACACAAATACACAATTGTATATGTATCATATATGTTTTATATATGATATAATGTATCAATATATAATATATATTAAAAAGTATGTGTGTGTATGTATGACTATACACATACACACGTATATTGCACACATGCACACACATATATGTGCAAATCATTCTATATACATCAGCACAACTGAAACTAGTTGCCCATTACTCAGTATTTTCCCAGCCTTTTACTTCCTACAGATGTGCGACATCTTTGAGGTTCCAGTTTTAGGGTGCGGATTCCTCTTGCTCTTGGCTTCCCAGTTGAAGCTAGCAGAGTTTTTCCCTGTTTCATTTTAGACAACCCTTAAAAAGGCAATTTTCAGTAGAATAATTATTAGATAGGCTTGTTTGTTTTGTTAATCCCATGTTGTCCCCTTTCCTTGATTACGGGACTAGTACCAGGACATTTCATTCTAGGACACTACTGCGTCCCACACAGTGAAGCATGGGAAGCTGAAAAGGAGGTTTGTCTTTTGGAATTTAAAATTATGTTTTAACGCTAAACCCAACCACAAATGTAAGAAGGAATGTGGATTGTATAAAATATGTGAGAATTCTTTGCTTATTGTGCCTCTGTTCTCCCAGGGCGTCATATGGTTTCAATGTCACTTAGGATTCTATTGAGGATACCAAGACAGACTCCTTCCTTGGTAAAAAAAATACTATTTTGATCATTTAGATACAATCTTTCTTGTTGTGCAGCTTACTTTTGAATATGATTTCCTTACTAGAAATCATTACTCCTACAGAGATGCTTTTATTGTACAGCCCTTCTTGGAGTGAATCCATTATCACTTAGTTTAAATCACCATAAAAATTACAAGACCAGTTCTAGGCAGTACAAACCATACGAATAAGTCTTAAATCTGACAGACAGGGATGTTCAAAGATTCTTGCACTGACTTCATTGCTATATGGCCACATCAGTCCGGCCTAGTTGGCACTGCCCCAGCAAGGGGTCGTGCTCTTCATCTCTCCTCCCACACGTCTCTCTTAGTCCAGAACCAACTTGTGTGCGACTGTGTGGTTGAGGGAGAGGATAACTGAACACGGGCAGGTTTTTGTCAGGTGCTTACTATTGAGTTCTGCCTGAGGAAATCACACAGAATCACAGAATAGTTGAGGTCGGAAGGGACCTCTAGAGATCATCTAGTCCAACCCCCCTGCTCCAGCAGGGACACCCAGAGCACGGGGCACAGGGCGGCATCCAGGCGGGTTTGGAAGATCTCCAGAGATGGAGACTCCACAGCCTCCCTGGGCAGCCTGTGCCAGGGCTCTGTCACCCTCACAGGAAAGAAGTTCCTCCTCACATGGATATGGAACTGCCTGTGTTTTAGCTTTCCCCTTGTCCTGTCGCTGGCCACCACAGAGAAGAGCTTGGCCCCTTCCTCCTTGCATTCCCACTTCAGGTATTTATACGTATTAAAGAGATCCCCCCTCAGCCTTCCCTTCTCCAGGCTAAACAGGTCCAACTCAGTCTCTCCTCATACAAGAGATGTTCCAGTCCCTTAATCATCTTTGTTGCTCTCCGCTGGACCCTCTCTAGAAGCTCCACATCCCTCTTGTCCTGGGGAGCCCAGAACTGGACCCAATACTCCAGGTGTGGCCTCACCAGAGCTGAGCAGAGGGGCAGGATCCCCTCCCTCGACCTGCTGGCAATGCTCTTCCTGATGCAGCCAGGATCCCATTGGCCTTCTTGGCCACGAGGACACACTGATGGCAGGGAGGCAGAGCCTTCCTTTTCAGCAGCAGTGTGGGTTGAGGTTGCTTTACATCGACCTCCCACCTACGGCCTCAGGGTGGTTGGCAGGAGAGAAAGCAGTGTCAGGGGGGACAGAGTGTCACTGGGGCTGTGTTTTCATAGTAATTCCCACTGAGTGACACAGGCCTCAGACACCCCTGGCAGCAGGTGTGAATCAGAGCAGCCTTTGGGTTGCTCTGGTTTGTGAGGTCCAGACTGATGCGTCGCTTTGGGGAACATCCTCTAAAAGCTATGCTTGGGATCTGAAGGTCTTGTCTTGAAAAAAGGAAACAAGTAAATTCCAATAGCAAGTAGGAGTCTTGAGAATGGGTGGGTACAAGTGAATGTGACAGCTGACCGACAAAAAGGAAAACAAAAATGTGTTGAATTATGGCTGCTATTAACTTTTGTCTCAGTGAAGTAGGTCTCTGAGGCAAATTCCCTGAAGAACAACATTTTCCATTTGGAAAAGGAAAACATGGAAAAAACTCACAAGTCAAAGGAAAAAAAAAGCAAGTAGCAACAGACAGGAAATATGCTGTTAAATGTAAGATTTTAATTTTTGGTCATTTCTTCCACAGAGGGGCCTCAGTAGCCACAGACATTCCTTATTTCTGTAGTTCAACTTTCTTCATCATTAGAGTACTTCTCTTACTAACCAGTAAGGCTTTATAGCCTATACATATTATTTTTAATTTAATTTAATTTATTCACTTAAGAGCTTTCAGGGCATGAGAACCAAGGACTTTGCTATGACCTGTCTCTGTCTCCATCTTGCTAGCAGTGGTTTGGAGAGCTTTTCCTCTGGCCCACGAGACAAGAAAGGAGCCGACTCCCAAGGAACAACCTGGGATGGTCGTCAAGCCCAATCTTCTCCATGCATGTGAGCACATTTTTTGTCCTGTTATAATAATCAATGTCTACAGAAAAAGAATTAAAGTCATAACTATAAAGAAAAAGCCATACTGGGTGTTGCCAGGCCCCCGGGTTTCAGCTGAAAGTGCATTATAAAGCTCCAGGAGGGAGCATTTTGCTTCACGTAACAGAAAAGGAAAGAAAACTTATGCCAGATCTTGCCAAATTTATCTTAGGGGTAAATTTCCTCCCAAGTTGGCTAGCTCAGCACCCGTGTAGTGTTTGTGAGTTGGAGTTGTGAGGCATCTCAAGGGTAAATATCCACTTTCAGATGATATTGCATAGTTTTGCACCAAAACAACAAGGCTGCTTTATTGGTGACAATATTCTGCAGGTTAGAAGTAATTTATCTCGCGCACCTCTTTGTGGAGATGCAAGTCTATTGAGGTGCATTCTTGCAATCCATGCTTGCCTTAATGCTAAATTCAAGATCTTTTTAGACTTTGGCAGTTGACTTTGTAGCTATGCTATGAGTTTTGTTAAGAGGCAGTGCCAGAAGTGGGATGCATAGGGCGAGAATAGAATTTCAGGTACCAACTCTGCAGAGTGAGGGTGTATTAAAAGGATGCATTTCAAAGACTCGTCTAATGATCTAGACTCTTTTATTTGAACATCTTAAAATATCAAATGAGATATAACATTGCAAGATGACAGGCTATCTGGCTGAGGGAAAGCAGTCAGTTGGCAAGAAAGGCAGAGTGACAGGAAAGGAGAATTTGGCAAAGGGTTCGGAAGGATTTTTGTCGCCAAAAACAATGAACAAGCAAAAAAAAAAAAAATCGTTAGATCATAAATCAGCCGTGATCTGCCTGCCATAAACAGTGGCAAAAAGCAGTCATAACAGGAGTTTAACCAACCGTGCAGGTGGAGATTTCACACCTTGGCCTGAGCCTGCACAGCCAGCCCTATAGGCAGGGCCTAATAAAATAGCAGCAGTCAGTGCAGAGCTGCATTTTGCAGATCAGTTTTTGCGGGGGGGGATATTGTTAAAGCAGAGCACAGACTAGATTATCCCCGAAACTGTTCCTTTGAGCTATTTCTTCTCAAGTCTTGCTCGCGTTCACCTCTCAGCTGCATCAAGCAGATGCCTCACGCAGCTGAGAAAGCAATTCCGGCTTCCAGGCGGAGCAGATGGCGAGGCAGCTTTAAAGGCTTCATCCCAAAGCCCAACACAAGCCCGGAAAACTCTACGGTGCTCAATTAATCAGTGTTTGCACAGTGCCGGGCTCGAGGGCAGCAGGCGTCATTTGTTACAACGGGAGATAAGTTTCTCCTATATGTTTTTTTAATCCTTACTGTCAGTCATGTGCTTGCATGACTAACTACGGAATCAGAGGCTGCTCTAATGGAAAAGACAAATTAGGTCATCTGGTCCATCCTCACTGCCAGGGCATGACTGTTCCCTACAGCGGAGCACTTCCCACACAGTTATCTTTCCAACTGTCTTTCATAAGATGGAAATGCAAGAACTCCCAGGGCTTTTGAGGTCTTTTGCTTTGGAGAGGATGGGAATTGGAGGCGCAGGGCTAACAGTTTTAAATGCATTAAGGGGGAAAAAAAGCAAGTCTTGGGATGCATCAGCAAGATTCTCATTTAGTAAAAAAATTTTAAAAGAAAATTCTGTGCAATATTTGGGAAAAAAAAAAATCAAGGACACTGTTTTCATTCAGACAGGAAATAGTTTCTATGAGTCAATTCTACAAATTAAACAATAGGTTTCCTGCTGAAGAATCAAGCAAATAGGTCAGCAAGTATCTTAGGAACCAGGCAGCTCTCACGATGCTTTTAGCAGACTCTGCTCGGAGCCTCAGCACTGCTGTGGGTTGGTTGCTCACTTTCTGGATTACTTGGATGAATTCCTGCAGGGAACTGAATCCTCATCCTTCAGCAGAGCATCTCAGTCTGTGAGCAGCTTGGACTGTCCACAGGGGCGTTATTAAGGAGAAGAAAAATATCAAAAATGGAAAAACAATGACAAAACTCACATGCAGGGGAACAGCAAACTGCTTTTGGCAGCTTCAGCCTGACTAACTTCCAGCTTAGCCCCAAATGAGACTAGCCCCCATTTTTTTCAGTCATTTGATCACATCACTACTTTCAAATAACTCCAGTGTTTTGGATTAGGGAGCAATAGCCCCAGTGCTTCCCTACAGGCTTATCTCCTTTCCTAGAGGATGTGTGTGCTTGGTTGTACTGAGAGGTGCCACCATGTGGTTTGGTTTAAAGTTTTGGGTTAAGCAGAAATTCTTCAAACCCTACTCAGCTTTGCTGTAGCGTCCCCTTTTGCTGACAGATTCTCAGCCTTTTCTGCTTTTCATGTGTTTTTCTGTATCAGTTCTTGCACTGGTGTTTTTAGACCAGTGTTCTGTGCTGGACAATTCTGTTAGCGTTGTAGCCTGCAGCCAACGTTCACACTGGAGAGGACCCAAGAGCATTTAGCACCTTGAGCAGAAGTCCAGCAGGTCAGAAACAAGCTCCTCACGGCAAAAAAAAAGGAGCAATTTCCTTGCTAGAGCATCTCTGAAAAGACCACAGCCACCACTACCCCAAATGCAAGCGCATGGGGTTGCTCTCCAAGCCCCACCAGAGGCATTGCCAGATCTCTTGCTGAAAGGCGGCTCTTCTCCGGGCTCTCCAACAGAGGAAGCAGAGGCCCCTGTTCTCTGGTGCTTCCAAATTCAGGAATGGCACAGGTTACTACTCTTTAGTTGCCTTAATAAAGCAAATTAATTCACAAAGCTTTTCCTTTTGTCTCCAGCAAAACAGCCACAGGACTCCAAACAGCCGACAGGTTATTTTATTTCCTCTAAAAAACCCAGAAGTCACCGCTGAGCTCTTGCTCCTGGATCTTTTAAGGTTTATGAAAACACTCTGGGCTTCATTCCTTCAGGTAAGGAACATCCTTAGCTGATGTTGACCCTATTTTAATTAAAAGCAGACTTTACCCTCTGTTTTCAGGAACCAAATTAAAACACTCGGTTATCAAAGGTTGTTAAGGGAAGTTATGAACCATGAACAAAAGGTTAGTGTTTCAAGTGTTGGTTATTTGGGACATTTGGGACTTTTCTAGTTCCTTGTGTGCCTGTCACCCTCCACAGCTTCAAGTAACAATTGCATATAGTCAAACATTACCATTTTCATTGGTTTTCTTGAAGTAGTAGAATTTTAGCCTTAAAAAGGTAAAATGTGATTATTAACAGAACATAGTAAATTCCAGCACTCCTTTAGCTGCAACAACTTTATACTTTCTCAATATTTTTCTTATTGCACCGATTAAACTAGGGATTTAGTAATTGGTAATCATGCCTAATTGTTTCTACAAAGGAATTTTAGAGTCAGGGAGTAAAATATGAAGCTCCAGGATGCTGATACCAATTGCATTTGTATTTGCTAGCAAGGAAGCAGGGAGTAACATTACATTTAGAGGAAATGTAGAATGTAGAAGAATGCTGGAGTAAAAATTCAAGTACCTTTTTCCATGACTGTAGTTAGACCAAAAAAAAAATGTATTTGTAGTTGACTCATTAAGCAAGACACACAGATAAATAACTTTTCCTCTAAGTTTCCTGCCACTTTTCCTCTAAGTTTCCTGCCAGCCACTAACGACTTCTGTCTTTCAAGATAATGAATTAGCAAGCTTTTAATACAAAGCACCAATTTGGGAAAAGAGCAACATGCCTATTTCTTTCAAAGGCTAAAATGCTCCTACTGTTAAAGAGCATTAGGGACATGGTTTAGCAGGTATGGTGTTGAGGGGTTTGTGGTTGGACACGATGATCCTGAAGGCCTTTTCCAACCATAATGATTCTGTGATTCGGTTAGGCAACCAAGATCAGAATTCAATGATTTCTCCTTGCTCAGTTGTTGCTTTTTGTCTTCAAAATACAGAACCCACATGTACAGCAGCGGCCCAAGACAGAGCAACTTCATCATCTACCAAGTAAAAATTGACAAAATGTGTATCTGGATGTTGCAGACTACCAACAAACAGCAACCCTACCAAGAATCAGCAGAACTTTGCTCAAGATGGGACCCATCCTTGAAAAGCACTTATGCCTTAGCTCTATCGAATCCCTGCAGGTCCCATCCTTCCAAGCACCACAGAAGGTGCCGAGCACTTGCTCCCCAAGTGGAATTTCTCTCCATGCAGCCCCCTTGACAAGGTGGCACTCACCGGGCAGGGCTGTTTTGGCCAACAGACAGCACCAACACAGAAGCAGTGGCCAAGAATATGTGTCTTTATTTGGATTTCTAGCCATCGGAGGAGTGATGATCTGGAATAGACTTCCAGCAGTAAAGGAAGAAAAGATCTAAGTACAAGGCTTGATAAGCAGCACAGTGTGAGCTGATAGGGAGGCTCCCCTCCCATTTGCCTTGAGAGCAGGAACCACCACGACACTCCTGGTCCCCCTTGGAGGACAATCCATGCAGAGCCTGAACCTTCAACCTCTAAAGAGAAATTAAGGGATGAATAAAGTTCCCCAAAAACCTGAGACAGTTTGACACGAACAGCAGAATGTATGGTTCAGATCAGTGATTCTGCATATATCAAAGTAGCTATATAAATGTTGTGGGCTGCTTAAATGCGCACTGAAACCAATGGAAATTACACCAATAAAACAAAATTCGTTTTTATTGCAGCCAATTTACTTCCAGAAGGGATGAGAGAAGAGCAAGATCTTGATTCTGCCCTCTCATTAAGCAGTATTGACAGGGATGTTACTGCACTCAGCTGCCTCCCAGTTCACGTGTTCAAGAGACCCCTGACATAAGTTTCTACTTGCAGGAATGATCTAAGCTTAAGTGAGCTCATTCTGGCAGCCTGCATTACAGGGGCTCTACTATCTTCAGTATGTGTCTGAAATCCTCCTGCACGTCTGAGCTATGTGAGGAATGTTACAGCGTTCAGATTTGCTGCTGCTGTCACTGCTGAGGCCAAACCCTGGATTCCTTCACCTCTTTTGCTGTAACACATCGTGAGTTTTCCTTGGATGGGGCCATTTAATACAGCTTTTTACAGCATAGGAGCAAACATCTCTTCTTCCTCTCTTACAGGGGCCAAACAAGCCCTTCTTACAGTTTCCAAGAGATCTGCAACAATTCCAGCACCTGCTCAGCAATAACAAGATCAGCAGTCATTCATTTTAAGCCATTATCTGGGGAAAAACAAAGAAATGTACAGGTTTATAAGAAAAAAAAAGCTGTTTTGTAAGGTAGAGAGATTTGACAGTTAAAATGACCACAACAGAACATGATTTAACTAAGCAAGGGGATGGGACAACTGAGAGTATCATTTGTAATGAAAGAGCTTATGAGCCACTTCCAATGGCATTTGGAGAATCACCCATCCCAGATGATTCTCACGCTGATGCCAAATCACAGATCACACAACTTGCCTTATACGTGTTTTCATGTACATCTATTTTATATTTTAAAAATGCTATCAGTTTTGGGCTACAGTTCTCTTATCAGTAATCTATTGACTTATGATTGCAGCACAAAAAAAAGGGCCTACCTCTGTGAAGCCGGAGTCTTCTTGGAGTAGTGGAAAGTCTCCTGGCAGTCCTCCAAACCTGGTACTAACATTTCACCCTTCCCACACAGGCATTTTATGCATCTGAAAGCCGGCCAAGCTGTAATTGCTGAAGCTTTCAGCAGTTATGTCATCTAGCTACACCCAGACAAGAGAGGGCAGTTAGTTCCTGCTACAGAAGTCTGGGGTTTCGTTTGTAGACTCCAAATTTTCAGTAATACTGGGAATAAATTTCAAGATGGCGTTTTTCCTGTAGTAGATTATTTACTGCCTATCTTATGTTCTTGGTTTAATAAGGAATTCTTTGGTTGGAAGATCATATGGGAGGGCAGCAGACAGATCTCAGACATTTAGGTGTTACTTTGCTCATATCTTTTCCATATTTCAAAATTAATCAGCAAAACAACAGATACATTCTGTATGCTCGCATAAATCCTGAATCAGAATTTCTATTGGCTTTTTTTCAGCAAGTAGAAAAGAACTTTCTAGTCTTATTGAAGTCTGCATTATACTAGATAAAAAAGAAAAAAAAAGAGATACAAAGGGTAAGTTCATTATTTGTTTTACAGAATTCATTACTGGTGTAAAAAATAGCTATTGCATCAACATGAGTATTGTAATGGAAGAACTAGACCTATGGAACAGAAAAACAGTCTTATTTTCTGTTAATGTTAGTGATTTTCAAAGATCCTGAGGTACAAAACTCCACTTTCCTGCTAAACAATGTTATAGCACAAATATCTCGATAGAATTGCTTGCCATCTCCACCAGCACAACCCGCTTGGCAGAAAAACTTGGAATTCAAGAGCTCAGCTTCTCCTCAGCATTCCAGAAATGCCAGGAAGGTCAGATAACAAGCGTGGTGGTGGGAAATTCCTTGCCGAGATTAAGACAGTGACTCTGCCCCACAGCATTTACAAAATGCCCCAGGATTCAGTGTGTGGAGCAGCCAACCTTCCACAAGATGGAGTGGTTAATACTAACAGAGTTTGTGCTGTCCAACTCTCAGCTCCGTGTCTGGCTTGCAAGAAATGAGCAGAGTTCAGGATTTGAGGCATCAGGCTGTTGAGTGTTCCCTACACTCAGTCAGGCAGCTCCTCTTGGATAAGGTGATGCAGCAGTTCAGTAAATGCCCATGATTTCCTGGAGCAGGAGACCTTGGACCACACCAATGTGCTCCAGTGGGTCTGGGGGATGCACAGTAGGGGAACCCACCTGTATATGGGGGCTAGGCAGAGTCCTTTGGGTCAGTGGTCTCTTCCCTGCCTCATCCTCTCCTCCTGGCACCTTTCTTCCCTCTCTCCATCCCAAACTATATGCAAAGTAGAAACTCTTAAAAGTATCTATGAAAAGATGCTATTGTGTTGTTATTAAAATGCCAGGTTTGTTGTTGCAGTTTCAAGATTAATTTTGGGACAAAACGTAGATGCGTGGAGTAAGAAAGCGATAAGAGTTTGCCCAGCTGGATATAGAAGAAAATACCAGAGGGTGTTCAATAAATTAAGCTATAATATAGATACAGGGCACATATAATGCTCCAGTTGTGAAAACTGACAACTCTCTCCTGATAAAATGGGAGAAGGAAACAATAAATGTCAGTGGACAATGCAGTGCACACTAAGAAAGCATTATGGAAGAGAACAAAAAGCAACTCATAAGCGAGGAGATAAAGCTGACTCCTAACGTGCCAGCACCACCGAGACATCAAGTGAAGAATGGAAGCACTTGGGAGCTGAACACCATTACGAAACAAATTAATAAATAATCAACAGCAAAGGCACGGGGGAAGGAGAAGAAATTATGAAACCAAAACACCATTTAAGAAGCATATGAGTTTATGTAGAATCCTGCCACACAGTATTTCGACAGCATTTCAAAGTGACTGCATGAAGAGAATGGAATTGATACAGTTATTTTTGCTTTTCAAACAGCATTGAATGTCAATTGTTGCGCATTTTCCAAACAGTTTTATTGTAGGAATACTCATTGTGCACACTCTTAAAGAATGAAGGCGAAAGCATACTGATCTAGGTGGAAGAGGTACCATCAGAGGTTTATGAGGACTAACAACATGTCCCTTTTCATCATGTCATATCCTGTCTAGCCAGGACACTAACAGGAGTTAAATATTTCCAAAACCCACCAACATGGGGAACTAAGAGGTAGAGGTTTAGGGGAAAAAACTCTTACATGATCGGGGGAAGGGGGGGAATCCAGAGTAACTTATTATTACAAATAAAAGCTCAAAAAATCAGGGAGACAGTTACACTAGAAGCGGTCTATGAACGACAGGAAGCAGACTAGGATGTGGCAGCACAGGCTAATGTTCTGGAGCAGAAAATCCCTCTGCGTTTCTAGAAGTGTGACTGGAATACTGTAGTAAAAAGTGATGCCCATCGGGTAAAAAAAAGTACAAGAGAGGGTAGATCAGAGAATTTCATAAGATTACATGAAATGCATAATTTAGGTGGGAAGATTTGCAAGCTGTGGAAGAACATTGAGAAATGAGCGGTTTTTTCCTTAGGTGGTTAGTAAGAGGAAGCTATTAGCTCAAGTAAATTTAGTTACCGAGAAGTCCACATGTCAGGTTACACCACCAAGTTCTCCACGATATTTGCACGTTACTTAATGCAAATTGAATTCATTTAAGATCAGACTTTAAAGTGTGCCCTAAATTGGAGCACGACACTTCTAGCATAAGATTAAGTTTAGCCCTGGAGCAACTGCATGGAACTGTTACAAGTCAACAGTAAATGGTTTATAAAATGTAATTTTATTTGATGTTACTTTGCTGTTACAGAGGGCATAACATTTTCACAAGGCTTTTTTGGGACTACAATCAATGATTAGCAACACACAATAGTGGTCCAAACTCTCTAAATAACAATCACTGGACAAACTTGACACCTTCTCACATGTGCACAAACCTGCATGGAAAAGTACTAAATTTTATACTTGGACATGTGAACTTCAATTGGTTTTCCCATTCCAGTGTATTAAGGAATGACATGCACTTGAGTCTGCCAAAAAGCACTGCCTGTACCCCGGCAGTAACATGCTGCTTCTAATACAGAGTAAAGTGAATACCAGAACTACAAAGGCAGGAGTGTAAGTGAACTTTTATTGGGAAGGGATATCAACTGAAACAGCAGCAACTGAAGAGTAAGAGTAGCCCCTGTTCTCAAACACACAAGCTCCCGTATTCTGCTATACAGGAAGCAACTCAATTTGAAAATTTTCAAACTAGAAATGCTAAACTTGTATCTGGCCCAATGCTTCCATATCCCTACTGAAAAGAATACACAGTAGCATGTGAAAGTCAATCATGGAAAGGAAACCCTGCAGAAGAAGGAGGGAATGTGGAGAATTAAAAGCTATGTGGAACACTCTTTAGTTGCAATTAACTACATTTTCATATCTTTACTGTAATACAAAACACAGTCAACTGGCAGGAACTGGTTCAGATTTGTTTTTAAATACCAGGTACACTTTAGTCCGCTACATAAGTGTTTGGAAGTTACTTATGTTTATATGAAATGAAGCTATTAATACTTTTCTACAGCAGTAACCGCACACCAGGAAGGCCAGGACAAACACAAATCAAGGAATGGAGTTTTCCCAAAGCTGCAGTGTGAAAAGACTATAAATTGATTTCCATACACATGGATGGGTTTTCTTTGCTATAGGAAATCCAAGTGGAGCTATAAGGAATGGAGACGTGTAAAAAGGTTTCTTGAGAAGGAAAGGGAGAATGACACCCCGTGTGCAGTTTAGTTCTCTGCACCTTCCGCAGCATCACATTCTTCTCCTGCACTGTCTGATGTCCATAACTAGAAAGAAGAGAAAAACGGGGTCAACACTGACAAGTGCTTCTCTGCTTCCTAAGAGGAAGTGATTGTAAAGTAGATGCAAGGAGCAATACAAACTACTGGTGCACTGGAGCTGTCCCACCCTGGCTTCCAGGACTTGCCCTGGCACTTGCAGTTGGAAATACTTCCTCACTGGGCACAGCAGGCAGGTTTTACACAAGCCCAGATTTCTGTGCTTAACAGTCAGCTATTTTATTGATAAACAATCATTCAACAAGCCTGGTAGCGTCATAAATGACATGGATCTCAAAAGCAAAAGTTTGGATCCTAAAAGTAAAGATTACCACTTTGGTTATTGAACTTATAGTGCTAATAAAGGCATGCCCACTAAGGGCCACTAAGCTCACTGCATCTAAGTGCAGCCATAACGCACTGCAACTCCGTGTGCCCACGTGTGCACTTGCGCTTCCACCCCCAATGCAAAGTGAGGGGCACTGGACACACAGAGATATCTTGTCTTTGATGCAGGGAACAACATTTTAGTTAGGAATCCTGATTATGGGCTATTATTTGCCAATTCCTTGCCTGATCTTGCATGTTAGATTAACCGAATGCACCTTCTCCAGCTTTAAGGCCAGCAAGCAAGACAGAATAGTAACTACCCACGTTGTTATTCTCAATAACACAGCTTGAAGTTGAAAACCACATTCAAACCAAGCCATTAAAATATTAAATTGAAGTTTTTTTTACACAAGTCACAGCAGGGTAGGCAGCCCTAACCTGCACTACCTTGTGTGCTGGAGTGAAACAATGTGTTTCATTTCATCACCACTTTGGTGGTTACAGACAGGCAGCTAAATAACATATATAAAGAAAGCAACTTACTGTTAGGTTGTCTCTAAGCAACTGCATGATGAGAGTACTGTCTTTGTATGAGTCTTCGTTCAGTGTATCGAGTTCTGCGATAGCCTCATCAAATGCCTAGAATAATTAACCCACCTTTAGTCTATCAAGTCATCAGGAAGCAGCAGAAGTTAACATTGGCTGTGTAGGTAGCTTTAAGCAAAACAAGACAATATAACGAGCAATATAACAAGTCAGTGACTAAACTGCTCTACTTGAAAGGAGACTGCTGCAAATTTAAGCCACACTGTAAATACAGCCTGTTTGTGACCCCTATTTACACTAGGAACTTCGAAGACAAATACATTAAGCACAGTATTCCTGTACAAACTCTAGGAAACAACCATTCAAATCGGCTTGTAAATAAAAACTCTTCTACTGTCCCTACAGGCATATAGAAGAAAACACAACTTACCGTCTTTGCCAGTGTGCAGGCAAGCTCCGGGTTGTTGAGAATCTCATAGTAAAATACAGAGAAGTTAAGAGCTAGACCCAAGCGAATCGGATGCGTTGGCTGCATCTCCTTCTTGCTGATATCAAATGCCTCCTGATAAGCTCCCTGTGAGTTCTCTATTGTTTCTGTTAGGAATGAAAAATGTTTCCATGTTAGGCAGGGCTATTTTACTTATGACTGAAATATCGCCCTAACAGGGGGCTCAAAAGACTCCTGTTGCTCAATATTTAAGCCTCCCCTCAGCAAAACACTGCACTTAAATGAGAATTATGATCCTAAACCCATTTTAAATAGGGCTGCTACAGTGGGGAGCAGCTAAGCTACTGCAAACAAAGGTATTGAGAAGACACAGCGATAAGGGCAGGAAAGTTAATAAATGCAAATACCAAGGTTTACTCTACAATGTTGGTTTAGCCTCTGAACACAGGCCCTTTGCTATAGCACAGCCTGTTTATGCAAGGGGCCATTTAAGTGCTGCTGCTGGCCCTGCAGAAGGGGACCCTGTTGGGTCTGGATCTCCCTTCCCCTCCTTGTGAAGGAGCCAGGCAGGGACATGCTGGTGTTGTAAAAACTACAGGTTTGCTTCCATGGAGCAGCAGGAAACCAAGCAAGGGCCTGCACATATTATTTGGGACCAAAGGACATGAGCACAGAGGAAAAGCAGTTACCAGGGCCAAAGCAGACCCCGAGAGCACTGAACGCAGCCTGCTCCAGATTCCCCTCCCAAAGGGGCCCATGGGGCAATGCTGAAGCACAGGGGACTGCAGGGAAAGGGAAGCTGTTTCCAAAGCTCAGAATTCCCTTCTTTTCTGAGGGAACACTAATACTGTAATAGCTCTGGAAAATGCCAGAAAAGCAGAAATTGGTAAACAAGTCCTTTATACATCAGAGACCCCCAATGCAGCCTAAAGTCTTTCAATATTTACTGTGCAATGAGTGCGAAGGGACTATTCTTAACTTGTCAAAATATGTACAAGACAAAGCTAGCAACTGGAAGAAGTATTTACTTGAAGCAGAGAAAACATCCAAGTGCTTAAGTGTGGGAGATGAGAAAAACTTGTTTATCTCCATCTATGAAAACTGACTGATGCTCAGCTCTGGTATCAGAAATACACACGACAAAGGAGGCTTAGAAAACATACACAATATTTCAGTGCTCAGAGAGATTCCCAAAGAATTCAGGGGAGACTTGTTTATAGATTTCTGTAGTTTTCTCATTATATTCTTGGCACTGATGTGACAATAATCTTGTGGAAGAAATAACATATAAACAGCAAAAAAAAAAAAAATTTTACTATATGCACAGAAGGAGACTGAAAGCTGCAATAATAACCCTGAGTGTAGGATTTCAATGCAAAGTGCCCTGTCTTTGGGCCCTTATCTTCTTTTACATCCCCCCCTCCAAAAAATCTTACACACATTTATGTGCATTACATCTATAGGTATTATGGTAAGCCTTTGAAAACGTTAACACTGAAACTTTCAGGGCTCATAAAATGATCTGCCTCAGCACAGTATGGTGACACACAAGTCTTCAATGGAAAGCACCAGAATCCCCTAACAAGGTTGGTTATCATCAGTCCTTGCAAAGCAATAAGCATCTGTACCACTTCAAGCACAGGTTTCCCAGCCAAGTGAAGCAGGCACTTTTGTGTTTGGCCAAGCCCCCAAAGCTGTAACTGTTACTTGAGATGAAAACCTAACTCGTAAGGAGCCCAAGTTGTCCAATTGTGGCTGTCACCCAAACTAGGCCAGAGGTTAAGAATTTCTGAATGTGACTCATTTATCAAGTGCCTTCGCTCTATTTTCATCTCTATTTTCAGTTTTTTCTCTGCTTAAGTGACAAGCAGCACTGTCTTCCCATTTTGCAAATCAATCCGTTTGAGCAGCCAGCACTATTAAATGTCCGCCAGGCTCAAGCAAAGGCAGAGTCACTTCAGACACCTGCCAGATCCCAGCAGCAACACAGCATCACTACAAGAATAAAACTGAACTTGTTAAATAGAAAGGTATCAATAACTTACATCACACCAAAACTTTCATGTCCCAACACTGTCTGGGCACACTGCAAGACTGTTCCAGTGCCTGATTCAGTAGATCCTCTGAAGCCTCCCTGGAGGAGCTTTCTGAACAACTCACAAGCACCTGGCACATGTTCCAACCCTCTGAATGCCCAGGATCAAGTGTCCACATCAACCACAAAGCTTTCCAAGCCTCGTCTGCCAGGCCCAGAAGGGCAATCAGCATCAACAATTTTAGATTACAGCTCATTGACAGTGTAAGCAACTAATAATTTATTTATAATCTTTCTTCTCTGACTACAGTGAAGTCTGCTTCACAATTGAACGGTTCAAACTTCCTCCATGCACGAGTCCTATCAACCTATACAAGTGCTGGAGATGTAATTCTGTAGTACAGTAAGTTTTAGCAAGGAAGAGAAAATGTAAGAGAATCCTAGTCTAAATTGCCCTGCACAAGCTGCTTTAAGTGCACTCAGAATTTATACTTTGTCTACAGGAACACGGGAGATTTCCAGTCTGGAAACAATCTCTCCCACACAGTTATTTTCACATCAACTCAGAGTAAGATACTGGCACTTCATTTGGTACTTCATTTGCTGAATCCTCTCCCACATCTCAAAGCTCAAATCTATCAACTATCCTAAGCCTGAAGATCTCAGGGCACTTACGTTTTCTGTCATCACCACAGGCAACTTCAGCAAGGTATCGGAAATAGTCTCCCTTCATCTTCAGGTAGAAGACCTTGCTCTCTGGATTAGTTGCATTAGCTATTAAATATTTGTCCAACAGCTCCTGAAACATAAAAGAGAAGCCATCAGCTCCACATAAAACATTGCAAAACTCAATCTATTTTTCTTCTCTTCTCCAGACAGTTTTGATGGACTCAGATGCTTGCCACAAGTTCAGAAAAGGCAGTTTTAAGGATATTTTAGATAGATGTATACTCATTTAACCCAAACTTTGGGAAGACAGAATGCTAGAGACTACCTTAAGATGGGATCTCTAATCGATTCAATTGACCATGCGATCAGACCACAGGAAAGTGGCACAGAAAACTAGCACAGTTTCAGGACTGAGTTTTGTTGTAAAGAAAGCACTTGCCATTTTAAAAGCAGTTTAAAATAAAATAAGTAATTTAACTGGAAAAGTAATAGCAGAGCTATAATAATGAAAAAATGATTTTTTTCACTCACTTTGTGCACACACATATAAAAGGAAAAGTAAGTATCACTGGCATTCCTTAGACTTGTGAGAAAACCCCCACCCCACTTGCCAGAGATAGGCGAGAACTCAGGCCTAACCTGTAGGCACAAATCCCAACCCAGCCTTAGCCTCTTCTGCCTTCACCAGAGCTTTGTACCAGATGATTTTTTCCCCGACCAAAGCATATTTTTGCCCCCAGAATCCTCAGAGAATTGAAGAGAAAGGCAATTTCTAGCTGACCTCCCTATCCCTTATCCCATGCCCTAATGTTTTTTCTTAACTCCTTAACTCCCTGTCTCCCAAAGGAGAAATGTTCCCTGGAACTTAAATAAGATGCAAGTAGGCTGCAATCTGTTCAATACCCAGGGCAACTTTACACTATGAATTTAAACAATACAGATCTGCATTCAGTTACTTGGAAAATAAACAGGTCCCTAAACCAGAGGAAAGCTTCCAACACTTACAAACTGCAGCTCTTTCAGCAAAGCTCTAACTGAAGGAACATGCAGCCAAATTCATGAAGCAGCTACAAAGGAAACATTTAAGCTGAAGAAACTAAAAGCTTCTAGCATCCCCCCCTTCATTATTTTAATTAATGACTGTAGCACCATAATCAAACCAGGTGATTTCAGTTTATTCATTTATTTTTACACAAACAAACCTTCCTCCTCCAGTGTCTACTGCCAGGTTGTTATTATCTCCTCTAAGAATCAACTGCAACAGAGAAATCAACCCAACTTAAAGATCTTTCTTGCTTCCAAGTGATTTTTTGAGGTGTTGGTCAGCATTTTAAACTGCTGCTTGCAGTGGGGTGCTTGCAGTATGGTAAAAAAAAAAAACCCTTTTTACTTCCATACAACGTGTCTACTATAGAGGTGGTATTGCATAGAGGATGGCACACATTCCTTCAATGACTCCCCTCCAGACCAATGTCAGAGCATTACGGAAGTGCTGCTACAGCAGCTCTTGCTGCAACCTTACAGAAACCAGAGAGGATAAAACGAAACCAAATCCGAAACAACCTTTCACTGACCACAGGCAGCAACAGGAATTCTTAAGAGTTGCTGTGGTGCAAGGGAAACCCTGTCAAGAACTAGACACTGGCTACCAAGGCCTAGGAATAAATGGTCAGCTTAGCACAGTGAAGTATGCAAGAGTTTGGGCAAACGTACCCAAGAGCACCTGGCTGCTGTTACAGAAGCAGCAAAACCAAGAGAGATGTTTTAAAACAGAAATGAAGATGCAGTAGGCAGCTGGGTAATAAAAGCCCATATGAGCACTCAGTTTTGCATGAGTCACTCGCCCATTAGAGCGAGTTATTCCCCACCCTACAGGTTTGTGCAGGGAGAGAAGCTTCCCAAACACAAGCTTCTGCCCAAATATTTCCTTGAGGCTTCTCTCCACAAAGAGAAAGAGCAACGCAAGCCACCAAAGCCCAAAACCACAGGAACAGCTTCAAAGTCTGAGGCATCAGTGCAGTTACCTCAAGCTTAAGACAGAAATTTGCTTTCAAGAAAAATACTTCCCAGAATCAAGAGAGTTGAAGCTTAATACACTAATATTTAGCAAGGTTCCTGAAACCAGTCATGATGAGACTCACCGGGACAAGCTGAGCTGTGCAGGCAGCAGCTCCTCTCTGTTACATCTCCCCTGGGGCCTCTTAATCCTTCCTGTACTGCCCAGGGAGACAGCTGCACCTCTGAAAATCCCTGCTCTGAGTTTTACGTATGTGCTTTTGTTTATTCAAGGGCCATAAATGCATCACGATTTCTCATTAGGAATCACACAGAACAGTATACTTGGACTAGAGCTAACTAATAATCTATCCAGATATTACTCTTCAAATCTATAAGGTATATGATACATTTAGTGAGTCATTCATCTCAAGACATCATCGTTCCTTGGAACGTATCTCACTCTCCTTCTAACAGAAGGAAAATATTGATGAGGCAGTGGGAGCAAACAGATGCACAAGAAGCTAAATTCACTTCACACTTTTGTGTATCAACAGGAGCCAAGAAAACTCAAGATTTCCTACATCTGTTCTCTGGCTTTCCCTACATGGGCTTGCCTATCTTTACATCAGACAGCAATCAGTCATGATTCCTCAGGTTAAATATCAATAAGCAAAATTAATACAGGCAGCGTGAGCAGTGAAGAAGGCTTCATCCACCTCAATTATTTCATGATAAAATTTGTTTCATGAGAGTACGGAATTGCCACAGGTACAATTCTCTGACAAGGAAAACTGTCTAACTATTTCACATCAAGTAAACACTCATTGCTTCCTCAGCCAGAAAGTTACGTATCAAAATACAGTTGACATCATCATCAAGAACTGCTGTTGCTCTTAACACCTTCTAAAGGAAGATCTTAAAAACTAGCAATTAGCTGCTCTACTAAAACAGCAATAAAAAAACATAAGAAATATCTGAGTGATTTACCGCTGGTTTTTGTTCTGTTGCTGAGTGACTGTCAGAACAAAGAATAGAATTAGAAAAACAAGACTAAATTTTGTTCTCCAACTAGATCCCATGCTCTGATACGATTACTTTAAAAGATGCTTGCACTGTTGTTATTTTTTTCCCCAGTTTTGTTT
Source organism: Nothoprocta pentlandii (assembly GCA_013398315.1). Classification (NCBI taxonomy): domain Eukaryota; kingdom Metazoa; phylum Chordata; class Aves; order Tinamiformes; family Tinamidae; genus Nothoprocta; species Nothoprocta pentlandii. The sequence continues at coordinate 4,459,773 of VZSG01000002.1, forward strand.
TGTTTTCAAGATATGTCAGTAATAAAAGGCTATTGGCCCTGGAAGAGACCTACAGCTGTCTGAAGGTACCATGGGGAGGAGGGCTCAGAGTCTGACAGCGATCCACTTCTTCCCCCATTAAAACTGAGATTTATTCTTTTTCTTCACTGGCTGACTTACTCCTTCACATGCCAAGAGAAAATTACATTTCAATTGCACTTTTGGATCTTTTACAGTTCACTTTTCACTCTCTCCCACATGAGAAACTGCCCCTCCTTCGTGTCTGTTTCCCTCTGCTTAGGTAGTAACAATGGTTAACACACAATCATAGTATCAAACCATGGGAATTAAACTATTCCTGACTTGGGTCAAGTCGTCAGGTCTCACCACTTGCCCCTGTTGTTCCAGCTTCACGACAAACATGCCCTGAAGGGGCAGAGCAGCCGTGTCTTTGCTTGAGATGTCCTATAGTGACAAGGAAGCTCCCTGGAGACACGTCTCTCCACAGTGATTTGTTGCATGCCCAGCCTTCCTTACACACTCAGGCATCGTTAGCTGCTTTGTTACAATTTCAGCTTCTAAAGGTGGCCATTTGAAAAGCAAACAACAGAAATACATCTTGCATTTATTTAAAAGACAAGCCTGATGAGAGGTCAAGTTTGACTGTAACATAAATTGCATGGACATTTAATGTAACAACTCGGCAGGTTCAAATAGCAGGAAAAAAAACACCACTAACTGGTGCAGCTCTCTCCTACCAAAGATGAAGCTACAAAGAATGTTGACACCAAAAATAAATACATTTTCTTGACTACTTATTGAACTGTGACTTACCTTCTGCACTTGCAGCATCCAGAGCTGACCTTCACTAAGAAAACAAACCTATCAATATCATCTATATTTTCCAAAACCAGTAGCTAATAGCTATGGTTCACACTTGAAATTCAACATCCAGGATGAACATACGTCAGGTGACCTACACAGCTTACCTACTGACCAAATAGTTTAAGGTCAAATTTTAAGAGCAGGTTAAAGATAATCATATGCGTAGCTGCTGCCAGAAAGAGTTCTCAATGTGGTAACCAGAGTCCCCAATTTAATCATATTTACAATACCTGCACCTACAACATTATTTAATTTCATGCTAATCAAAGACTGATCTAAATTGTTATTTGCAATTCTCCCTAGCTGACACCCTGTTTTTACACTCCTGTATTACACCCTTGTTTTTAATTCTGATGGAATAAAAGTCATAGCCACTATGTAACCATCAATGCACACACACACACACACACAAAATTAAGCTATTTCTATAAATAAAGGCTGCTTATGTTAGTGCTGTATGATCTTTAGCAAGAAGGAGCATGCTGGTGTTCAGAATCCCCAGTGCAGAGGTATTGTGAATAAAGTTCAGATAAATTAAAACTTGCTTTTTCAAGGCAGAGTGCCTTAGCAATATTCTTGAGCATGAAGGCCCTGTGTCCTGTTCCCATCTAAGCAGTTCAAATTGCTTCGTTTGCCCTCCCCTCTCCCCAGTCATCTGGGCATTTGATTTAACACGCTGGTCTTTTGGAGACTGGGAAGCAAGTTGTATTTGCAGGTTTTAGAAACTTTAGAAACTTTAGAAGACAAAATCCTGCCAGGCTTTCACTAACATGACATTAAATACACCTTCAGGAAAGAAAACCAAATAGAAATATGCTGCTTGAGAAATACTCCTCTCAAGAAGCAACTAATTATATCAGGCCATAAACTACTCAAAATTTGCTATTTTTCTCTTCCAGTCATGATGGAAAGAGTTCAAATAGTGTATTAAAAGACCAACTTGGACTTTAAATCAAATGCTTAGAAGGTCTTGTTTGCTTAAACACTAGTTATACCTGCAACCAAAGTGTGCCACTGCAAGCAGTGATTTTCACAGAGTAATCCATTGTTTTTGTCTTTCCTAGGCTCTCCTGCCCACCCTGACATTGAATAACCTGGCATTTTGAACTTGAGCTTTTTTCCTTTTTAATAAAACTTACTGAGCCTAGCCCCCAGAGCAGATGCTAAATGGGTGACAGCAAGTAACTGGTTACTTAATGCCTGCCGTATCTGCCTGTAAGAGTCTACTTCTGGGCTAAACCTCACAAAGTCAAATGGTCACATGCAAGTGAAGAAACTATTTTGAAATAAACCTATTTTTGAGACAAGGTGCTTTAAAAATAACATACAAAGAGTACATGTTGACACCATTTTAGTGACTTAATTCACCAATTTGAGCATGGGTTCAATGTCACATTCAGTCTCATCTAGAAAAAGAGCAGTTTGCCATTTCAGCTTGGATTTTACAGACATATCACAAACAGAACATAGACGATTTGCACAATCCCGAACAGGCTGAATTTTTGTAGTTTTGCACCATATTCCAAGTTTTCCCTTCTGGAGAGTGAGTGTGTCCTCAGTCCCAGGAATTTCAGAAGGTTTATCCAGCTCCAATACCGAGAAGACCTGTTGCAAGCAGAACGCAGAGAACTCTTTTCCACCAACCAGTCAAAAACCAAAGCCCAAAAACGCGGTGAAGCAGCTCAGACTGGTGCACTCCCTTTGTATTACTGTTAATTGCAATTTTAAACTGCCTTAATCTACAGCTTTGCCGAGCTGTTTGACAGCACAGGTGATCATACCTTTCAAAAATGCTTCTACTGACAAATGCTGGCCTGTTTAAGCCACCTAATATATTGCTATCAAGATTTCTCGACTATTTCAAGTCGAAATTAGTCATTCCAAACCCCACAAGGATGACTCACTGCAACCTAGGCGTGTTTTAACATTCAGCAGTTGTTTTCTTGACAGGAAAGGGAGAGTCCCTGCTACAAGAGCGAGATCACTTTACTTTCAATAATGTAGCTCAGCAGAGGTATGCTCTTCATGCTCCTTGCACCAAGTTCTGTGCATCAATTCCTTTTGGGAGGACAATAAATTCCTAGTTTTCATGCAGCTCACAAAACATTCGTATTTCACTTAATATACTGGGCAAAATACCCATCTTTCCAATAATGGTACAGTCTCACAGTAGCATAAAATGACCTGATAAAGCACAGACCAACACACATGGCAGAGACCAACATACCTGGCACGGAGAGAAGATGACCTCATTTGTCTTTTTCATTTGGGTCTGAATATTTGTCTACATAGTTTTAAAAAAGCTGGCAGGAGATAGTTAGGATTGGCTCTGCATGAAGCATCTGGAATCCCACTTAACAGATGCACTGGAAGCTCCAGCTGCACGATATCTGCCCACACTAGTCCCACCTGGGTTGAGATTAATTCGATCTAGAATTGAGATTCACAGCTTGAACTTCTTGTTTTAAGAGAAATATAAGAGCTCTGTGGTCTCCAAAGAACCATGTAAGCCAGGAAATTTAAGGGTGTAGAAATGCAATTTCTTCTTTCTTTAGATTTTTATCAGAAAACAACAATGCAGTGAAAGTCAGAGAATTATTCAAGTTTTTAATGGAAGAAGTCTGGAGTTTTCCAATTTGCCCTTGTCAAATGCAAGTCCTCAAAAAAAGTGTCATTCTCCTTTTTTTCCAATGAGGGTATTTTTTACTGAAGTATTGATTGTCCCGAGAATTATTCTTGGTATCAGACAGATTCCCCTCAAATAGATTCCAACATTCTTCCATGAGCTTACTTTCCGTATTTTTTGATTCCTTAAAATACTTGAAAAAAATACTTGAAATATATATTTGCTAGAGAAAGAAGTATTGTTCACATCAACTCCTTCTCTTCAGAATCCCAGTATGTCTAGAAGTTTTTCCCCACCCTTATTGTCCTCCATCTGTGATCTTCCATAGTCTAACAGAATCAACCAAAAATATCTATTTGAATTTTAAAATATTTCTGTATTTTTTACTTCCATCACCTGCTCTTGAAGTGAAACACAGTATATGGGAATTCCATGGATTGAAATTGCATTTGGAGAAGCATCTTTTTCAATACAGTCTTTTATGGTAACAAATAAACTAGATTATCCCCTGCCACCAAAGTCACATGATGCAGCTGGTGGAGTCAGAAGTTTTGAAAAGGCCTTTTTTATTGTTCAGTTTCACGTCAACTTGAAGGCAATCCAAAAATACAAAATTTCATTAAGTATTTTGAGTGCAGTTATAATTTATTACTCCCTAAAGCAAAGAAGCCCCCACTACAAAGATTAACATTTAAAGTTACAAAAACTAAAAAACAACTTCTTATAGAAGGTGAACCTTGAGGTGGCTAAGGCTCTGCCTACATATTTCCACTTAGAATAACGGCTGTGTATAAGAATTCTGTTCTTATGGGGAAGGCCTTTTGCAGGACTTCTTCGAAAACGTTTTTAGCCAGGAAAAATGAAGGTTTCAGTCTGATAAGACTGTATGTAGGATATTAAAATATTTCATGCCACAGCTAATTGAGAGTTTTTCTGTTAACAGAGTTGAACATGACTGCTATAGCCAACTGTTTCAGAAGTACAAATTTAAAGGTCAGAATAAAGATTGCTAGATCAAGGAATAAACACAGATAATATAAGAGGTTGATAAATCAAACACATCTTTTAATAAATCAAGAGAAAGACATAAGTGACATCACAGCTAGGTCAGGATTTTATAGTTCATGGCTTTAGATATCTAAAATTTTGGTGGATGGGTACAAAGCAGTATATAAAACAGTGTTTACAGTCAATTATTTTTAGTAACTTATATGGCCACATGCCCACTTCACATGAAATTTGCTAGTTCACTCTGAACATCTGAATAATCATTCAAGTTTGGTAGTCAGTGGTGGGCTCAGTGGGAGTCCCCAATTCCTGGAACACAGGCAGGGTGAAAGAGAAACTAAAAACATCTGACCAATGAACCAAGAGCTACAAAAAACTCCAAACACACACTCAATGCCACAAACACATACACAATAAGAATATTCTTATTTTGTTTATCTAGCAAATCCCTGATAAAATTGACTTCAGTTTTCTCCCAAGAATAAAAGCACTTACACATTAACTATCACCTAGGACAGCAGGCCCATCATTCTCAAAGACCAAGCATTCTACTAAGGAGAAAGGATTTAAAAAAAAAAAAAAAAAAAAAAATCACTAGAACAAACATCCTCACTTAGCAAACATTACATCCATGCAACCCCTTCTTCTCCCCAGTATTCTCTCACTACTTTCCTCTGAAAAAGAAGGTATTTCCCAGTAACAAAAGGAAATACCACACTTTTGTTCCCATGTAGAAATTGGAACAATTCAGCATTTTAATATTTCAAACAACTCTAATGTCCTCTCTCCGCACAGTAATCAACTACTAGCAACCTTCAGCTCTAATGTATCCCCCTTTTCTTCAAGTTCTATTTCTTTAATATGTAGTAATCTACTTTATACTTCAAAAGGAATCTACTGCATTAGTACCTAATTCAGGGGAGAAAAAAAAAAAAGTCTTCAAAGCAACCAGCCAAGCTGGTAAACACCACAGACTTATAAGACCTACTAAAAGTTTTCTGCATTAACAGAAAAACAGAAATTGAGTTTTCACTGTCCAGTACTAACTGCTGAGTATATCCTGCTCTTTCAAGGCCACCAAACCAGCAAGTTTCCTCTCCAAAATTTAATTCTAGATGTAAAAGTGGGCTGAGCTACCTACAGTACAAAGTTTTAATAGCCTTGCCTACAATCATGCTGGTTCATCTGTATTTTAATCTCATTAGAAAAATAGATTTAATATTGAAATGCGGCTTTGGCTATACCACTGCTCTCCACTGCAGGCCACCTACACCAGTGGAGAGCAGCTACTTTCCTACCCGCAGCTACTGCGCAGCCTGCTTTGCAGAGAGTGCAGGAGAGATTTTTAAGAGAGCTGCTCAGACCTATGACTTTGCAAAAATGAAATCTTCTGGTGATCATTTCTTAAATTTTTAAAGATAGACAAGCCATTGACATGCCTTTTCTGCAAACCAATGACTAAGTTTGATGCAGGCCTCAGCTACCATTAAGAATTCCTTGGATTATTTTCAGCTGGGCTCTGACAACCTTCAGCCTCTGCTAGAATCCCAGTGCATTTAGGCTTTGTTCCTGCAAGTATCAGTCTTTTCTTAGAAAGGGGTTCAGTTTCCCTTGCAGCAGGGCAGAACGCTCTAGCATCAATGATCTAGTTTTATTCTGGTCTGTCATCTGCCATTTTGTCTCCAAAGAAAGAGGTCACAGGAACAATTTCTCAGTTTTCTGATTCTGCCCAGGAAACCTCCATTTGGACAAAATTAAATACTGGTAAAACGTAAGATGAGTCTAATGAAAGTAAAAGGGGAAACCTCCATTTGGACAAAATTAAATACTGGTAAAACGTAAGATGAGTCTAATGAAAGTAAAAGGGGAAAAAAAAAAAAATCACCAAACAGAAAATCTCAGCCATAACAGCAGGTTCTAACATAAATAAGCTTAAAATACACTTGAAATGAAAATTCACTACGCTTAATAGAATAGAAAGGATTCGCCTTTAAGTTTCACAATTCTTATCAGTTCTTCCCTCCACACACATTAGCCTCTCGACTAAAATAAATTAAAATGTTCATTTAACACCCACTCTGCAATTCTGGATCTTTCAAAAAGTTACACTCCTAACCTAAAGTCTGGCTTTAAGCCATGAAGTAGCTAGTCCTTTTAGTCATTTATTTAAAGCAGATGAATAATCAGCATTTGCTTTGGCCTATAAAAAGCAAGAAATATTTGAAACACCGCCCCAATCACTGTTAAGACAACTAAGTCAAGCCCAACAGTAATTTTAATTCAAGTGTTACTAAATTATTCATCTAATTAGCAGCATCAAGTTGTGACTTACTGAATCTACGAGAATTTTGTTAAATAAAAAATACAGTTTCATTTTACTGCAGGACAAAGATAACAGTAATTAAAGAACAAGTATACGTTCAAAGCTTATTTGTTATGTGACATAGGAACCTGAACTGACTGGAGCAATCTATTTGCCACTGAAAAAATCACCACCAATTTCAAAAAAGAAAAGAAGAAATAAAGAGAGGAAATGAACTTCCAGTGTGTTTTTTTTTCTAATGATTAAAAGCTAGATCTGGAAAAAGGTAACATAAGAGATCTTTACCTTTGTTTCTATTTACATTTATCATTTCTTAATCACAAAGCAGAAGTAGCAACAGCATTGCCACTTAGGGAGAGGGAAGGAAGGAAGAAGAAAGGAAAGGGAAGCTGGCAAGAGCAAGGCACTTAAGAGTCTTTCAACAATTAGCATTGCAATCTCACAGAAGATCAAACATTTACAAGCATCCTCTCAACCATATGGCAGTAAAAATTGAAATAAGATACATCTTACAGGTCAAGGCTATTTTATTGCAGAGACTGGCACCACAGGGTGCCAAAAAAAGGGGGGGGGGGTGATATTCCCGTCAGTTCACTAAAGTTCATGATGGCTTTACTCTTTTTTAGAGATCCCAGCCACTTTGGGCCTGCCAGTACAACATCCTCTACAAACAGTTTTACAGTGCAAAAACAGATGGAAACCCTCATGCATGTAATTCTTCTGTGAAGGTAAGTTAAAAACAGATTAAAATGGTCTTTTAAAATTTGGCTAAACAGAATAAGTAATCACCAGGATGCCGTTGCTTTTGAGCATTAGTAACTGCAGTCAGAGCATCTTCCTCAAGCTGTACACTACTCACTAGTAGGCATCAAATCTTGTCTCTATTGCTCTATTCAACCTGGAGCTCTAGGCAGAGCTCAACACTGGGCCTAGCACCACATGCCCTGCGCTTTCAAATACAAATGAAGAAAACTTCAAATTACAGATGCAGTGAGAACTGCTTCCAGACAGGGTTTCAGGGTTCTTTTGCCTTTTCCCTTACCCTTACAAGGGTAAGCCCTTGTTCTCGCTGAAGGATGAAGCAGTCTGGATGCAATATGGGGTATTGATATGAAAGAGAATAAGGTTCTCAAGACAGTTTCATCTGCTGCCCCAGAGAAATTCTATTTCAAAGACTAACATGTAACTTCTCTGAAGGCCTGAAGCCATTAAACAAGGTACATAAGACAGCACTAGTTCTGCATTGTGTATTCCATGTTTGAAGTGATGTATATTATTTTACCAATGATGCGAAATTCCCTTCTGCATTATGTACTAAGTCTGTCTTCAAATAACTCAGAATATCAAGATATATGGACTCAGGGCTTAAGGCATATATTTTTCAGTATATGAAAAAAAAAAAAAAACCTAGCCCAACTTAGCAAAACAGTTAAGTCTCTAGCCTATTTCCTGGTTCTTGAAACTCTCCTGTTCCTGCATAATCTGGACTATTCTTCACAAGGAACGATTCAACCTTAATTCTCTACTTCATATTACCATAGAACTAGTAAATCAATACAGGAATTTTGGTAAAACCTGCTAGTGCACCTTCCTCAAAATTAAAAATTCATGGCAGCCATGAGTTGTTTGACAAAGTCATGTCATTCCTTCACTAAACAGCCACTCTCACCTGAAAGACCAGTCATAAAATTAACAGTTAAAACGGGTTCAGATCACATCTACTCCTACTTGCAATTTGGACAATTAAAACAACTACCTCCATCGCTCGGCAGGAGATAGAATAGTATCTTGCTGTGACCACCAACAATGTTTGTGCATTAATTAAATAATTAGTAAAAGTTATATATATATCAAAGCAGGTCATCAACATAATTTTGAACATTCATATTTTAGTGAAGATCAAATCTAAGTTCTTTATCAAGCCATGGCCTAAAAATAACTTACCTAATTGACTTGGGGCACACTTTACAAGGAAAGAAGGAGAAAAAAATAGGAAAAAAAATAACAGCAGTTTCAATCAACCATTTGCAGTATTTTGTAATGCTGGTAAAAATAAAGACATGCAGAACAGCAGATATATTTCTTTAAAAAGTTGTGTTGAACGAGTAATGAAAAACCTTTAGAAAAAAAGCTGTTAGTAGTATGACTAACAGCAGGCACACTCCACCCAACACATCCACCCTTGCTAAATCCAAATACTCCACATGACAAGCAACCTTTCCACACTGCTTGCCAGCAGTTTCAGCTGCCTTCCTAGAATCAAAAAAAGCATCCTTGAGATTCAACATAAAAACCACACAACACACACCTAAAAGCAGTTTCTTTGGTATTCTATGAAGTTATAATTCCAAGAGACAGGACTTAAACATCTTGTGGCTGAGCTTTAGGAAACCGATCCTTCGCAGTGCCTGCCCATTGTGAGTTCCAGTCTCCCTGGTGCTGACTCATGGATCGCAGGAGTGGGAGAGGAAGGGGAATGAAGCACAACTGCATGTGGCACATGCAAAAATACAAAGGCTTGCAGCAGACACTGACATCTCTCCCCTCAAAGGGATGTGTATCTTGGCCAGGAGGGCACAAGAAAAGCATTTCTGTCTGCAGGTTACTATCCTACCATTTCCTGCAATCTTACAGGGGAGAAATAAAGCAGAGCGGTGCCCATCAGGCCACAGCTGACAGCAAAAAGACTAGGACATAGGGAAGAGCTCAGCTAGCAAAAGAAGAAAGCTTCTTTATCTACATAAAATGTTTGCATTAGGGTCACTAAACATCTACTGTCCGCCATTTGATGCAACTGGAATCATTTCAACAGACCTGCAAGAAACAGTTCGGTACCTGTATTATTCCATTTCAAAGATGCTCAATCTCTTTCTGGGAGGAAGAAGCTCCTTGCTAAGATGGCACATCAGTACAAAATTTGGTCCACAACCTCCTCTTAAAAACTACATTCGGTAGTAAGAAGGCAACTTTTATAAGCATAAATAATAAACTTTGTCTATAGATAAGATAGTAGCTCCCAAACTGAACAGCAAACAAAGGAGGCCAAGGTAAATGACAGAACTATAGCAAAAAAAATCACAGGGGGAAAAAAAAAAAAACACTCTTGTAATGGGAACAAACATCCAAAACAAGTATCACTTACAAAAGTACCTTTTCTTTCCCCCCTCTAACCTGTATCTATAACCACAGAAACAGCTTCTTTAAAAGACATGGACTCTTTCCAAGAGAACCCATCAACCGAGCTGATTCATTAAACTGATAAATTCCCAACTATTTTTGAAGCCAAGATAACTCATTTTGACTTATACAGAAAACAATTCCAGATAGCAGTCCAGAGTATTTTGTACTTTCAGCACAATCAAGAAGCACTCCCTGGTATATGAGCCAGAATCAAGAAGCGGATTCAGTTACTTCCAAACAGGCCAGATTTGAAATCTGGTCTCTCAACCCAATTCATAACTCGTTTACCTCAAAAAATAAGTATTTCCTTATAGAGCTTATTTTTCTTGTTTTGACAATGCTAACATACATACAGTTAAAACAAGCAAACAAAAAGGTGTAATATGCTACTGAAGATGACTTGCCATTCGTTTTTTAGTGCATTGCACATGCGCAGCTTCTTGCGGCCAGGACTAAGCATGTAGAACAGGGCAAGACACATTCACCCTCCACCACAGTGCAGTATAATTTCACAGTCAATAGCACCTGGAATTCTGCTTCTGCTGGAGCAAATTCTTTATTCCTGGGCTCCTTGGCCTACTCAGGTGTGTTATATCACTCTTTAATCTTTAGCCTCACCTTATTCAAAATCAACCATAACTTGACTGTAAAGATGCACTGAAGACCAACCAAAGAGTCAACTTAACCAAGAGAGGAAAAACAAATACATAAAAAAAAAAAAAAAAAAAAAAAAAAAAAAAAAAAAAAAAAAAAAAGGGAGATCCCCCACTCACCAGCACCGTGGTGCAGATAGACCTGAGCTCCGACTCCACCTTCTCCCGATAGTCCTTGATAAGCTGCATCTTCTTGTCACTGGTGTCCGTCTTCTGCTCGATGCTGGAGATGACCCTCCAGGCCGAGCGCCGCCCCCCCACCACGTTCTTGTAGGCCACGGAGAGCAGGTTGCGCTCCTCGTTGGACAGCTCGGCGCCCTGCTCCGTTACCGCCTTCATGCAGGTGGCCATATCGTCGTAGCGCTCGGCTTGCTCGGCCAGCTTGGCTTTCTGGATCAACTCGGTCTTATCCATGGTGGCTGGCAGAGGGGTGGGAGCGGGAGAGGAGCAGAAGCGGGAGAAGCTGGGGGTGTCACGCTGTCAGCAGGAGAACGCCCTCAAAACCTGCTGGGAAGAAGAGGGTAACCATGACTCTAGCACGAAAAGATGCAGAATTTGATCCCGCGCAGCTCCTCTAAGCCAGGACTCTACGGCGTCTTGTCTCCTTTTCCCCATCTCCAGGAACGTGTCCTGGATCCAAGGCCGGGTAGCTTGCTGTGCTTCCAGGCAGAGTGAGGGGCAGAGGCACCAGCCTCAAGGGGCCACCCCTGGGGAAAGGCCAGCCTAGAAGGCGAGCACGGGACAGCACGTTCAGCTCTACCAGAAGGCAGCAGCCTGCAGAGCAAGGAGCTGCTTTTTCGTCCTCGCGCTGCCTTCTTCCCTCGCCCCAAGTGAGGATATTAACAGGGCCCACTCGACGGGCCCTGCAGGTGGGCGCCGGGACGGGCAGGGCGCGCCGGAGACAGCGAGCGGCAAATCAATAAACAACCGCGCTCGGCTCGGCCCCTGGGACGGCTTAAAAACGACCCGGGAGCCGCGAGGGAGGGCGCGGGCCGGGCCGGGGCCGGCGGAGGGG
>VZSG01000002.1:4483884-4509299 GCA_013398315.1 Nothoprocta pentlandii
CATAAACCCTCTCCATCCTGGTGCCTTTACCTAGGGCCTCATAAACCCTCTCCATCCTGGTGCCTTTAGGTAGGGCCCCATAAACCCTCTCCATCCTGGTGCCTTTTCCTAGGGCCTCATGAACCCTCTCCATCCACGGGCCAACGTACACAGGGTAACTGCTGTTCTGAGCATTCTCACCGAGCTGCTGAGACGATCTTCACACTTCAGCATTTTCTAATATATATATATTTTCTAGGTTGCTATTGCCCTGAGCCCCAGGAAGTGCTAAAGAGATAGCGGGTTTGTGCTGCTCGCCACAACACCCAGCACCCGGAATCTGGGAGTGGATCCGACGCTGCCCGCGAGGCCTCAGGCGAGTCTGGGTTGGGCGCAGAGCCGCTGCTCGGCGCCCAGGTGCTGAAATTTCCCACCTTGGATCTCGGCATCGCCAAATATAGGCATGTTCAGCAACCTCGGCATCCGCATGGATGAGGAATTCCCTGAATCAACCTCAGGATGTTGTCTCGGCTCGCGTAGTTCTTGGTCTTTGTTTGGACTAGAACGGGGATTATGTGTGTGGAAGTCAGGTCTGCGCTGTGGGGAATCCTCTGGTTGTCATGTAAGTAGGGGCGTCTGTTCCCTTATAGAAAAGGACCTATTGATTATACCCCATTAAAAGTTAATGAACTTGTGCTGTAAAGCTTTGCTTATCCTAGAAATGACTGTCCCAGCAACTTTAAAACTGCAGTTTTATGTTGCTTTTTTATTTTTCCTTGTCAATAGGATATTCTCTCATTTTCACCTAAGCGAAATGAGCACCTAAGTGCCTAATGAGCACCTCCATTTACATATGAAGTGAAAGTGGTAAGAAAAAAAAAACAAAATTGACTAATTGTGCCACAGAATTACTGGATTGCTCTCACATCTCGCAATCACAGAAGGGTTGAGGTTGGAAGGGACCTCTGGAGATCATCTAGTCCAATCCCCCTGCTCCAGCAGGGACACAGAGGCTCAAGCAGTCTCCATCGGAGATGAACTATTCCACCTATAAACCATGGATAAGTAGGATTTTTTTTTTTTTTTTTGAGCAAATGTGACCTAATTGAAGGCAAAGCTGGCCTAATCAAGGCTCGGAGCACTTGATAGCAGCTGTGTGATGGATCTGGGCTTAACTGCACATATCATGTAGACCACTATGCACATGCAGGTCAGCTGCATGGCCTGGGTGTCAGGTTCAGACCTACGGTGTGTCAAGGTTGCTTCAGATTAGGGTCATGTGGATTTATGTGCCTTAAGAGCTCTTCATGATACATTCTTTAATGACAGAGCCATAAATGGGTTCACTCCCAGGAGCCCCATGTCGCAGCAGGGTTGATGTTCTCTGGAGAGCTTCTATGAGAGGAGGCTGCAAGAATTTCTTCCCTGTAGTTGAGCAGTGTAAAGGCTAAGAGGAGGTTTTGACATCCCAAAGAAGTAAACAACAAAGCTGGAGAATTGTGATTTAAAATGAAGAGACATATGTAGAAACTGTCCATTAATGAACTTAAACCAAAATGATTAGAAGATCTTAGAAGATCCTGGCTTCTCAGAGCAATAAGGCTGTGGGACAACTTCCTTTTACTGAGGCCAAGTCCACGTACTCTGAGGTGAGCACCTTGTAAGAAGAACTAAGTGATGTAGTTGCCTGAGATAGCAGTAGACTTTGCAGTAGACTTTGCAAACTATCTTATGTTTCTATTTAATATTTCTTTTAATGCTTATTGTGTGTAGAATTTAATGTACACTCTACTGCACAGAATTATATTTCACTGAATCTAAACCTATTCATTTCCTTTAAAGCTTTTGAGGAGTGCTATCACTCTGCTAAACATGAATGACTTTGAAACGCGGTTATGCAGTGGGTGCTGTTATCATATCTTACATCCAGGAAATTAAAAATATCAGCACTTCTAGATACATATGTGAAGAAATTGAAGACATTCATTTCCAGAGTAGAAAACATTTTATGCTGTGTGAGGCTTACTGAAAGCCCTCCTCCCATTGACTTCAGGGGTACCTGCTGGTTCAACATCTCTGCAACTCATGTCATACAGTATTTAAATGAGGTGGGGGAGACAAATGGGAAGCATTAAATGCTAATTGCTTAGAAGTACATGTGAACTTTAGGACAGAGATAGAATCTAGTTGTGTAGAGCTTCAGTTGTCTGTCTTAACTCTTAAGACTCGCCTTTTATTCTGGCAGATGCAGCCTCCCCCATCACATACATTTCATGCTTACATCAAGGGATGCAGAGATACTACAGACAAGAATTTCCCTGCCTAATCTCCATGCCTGGCCTTTCCTGTATCCAGAGTTTGTGCCAGGTGAGGCTGGTTCATCATAAAACAGACACATGGCACCGTGGACTAAGGTGAACATACCAACCACTGGCAACCAGAAAAAGCAAACTTGAGTTCTGGGATTTGCACCGGTCCCCACTGAACATCAGTGTGACTGAGCTCTGCAGATTAGCAACAAACTTCTGCATTATTGGAGGTGAACCTATAAGGGGTAGCAGCACAAGAAGCAGAGCAAGTTGGGATCCTGCCTTGAGTGGTATTTTTACAAGTAGGTTTCATATTTTTTTGCATAATTGTAAGTCAATATATTCCATATTCGTAAAGGCAATTACAGGACTTTTCTCTTTTTCTTGACTGCTTCTTCCTATCTTTTTCTTTGCCTCTCTCCCATCTCTGGGTTTATTTTGCTATCCCATCTCATCCTGTTCTATATCCTGCTCCCTGCTCAGCTTCTGCTGTTATTATCCCCATCTTGCTCTCCACGCTACCATTCTTTTTGTTGCTGTTCTCTCTGCCCTTCTTTACTTTCCAACTCCCAGTAAAACTGAGCAGAGGAAAAGACTTGCATAGGAGGAGTAGATATATAATAAATAGTCTTATGTGAAAGTATGGAATCTTCAGAAAATTTTGCTGACAAATTGAAAGATGTCAACAGAGCATACTGAAATTGTTGGTTTTCTTCATGGTTTACCATATTTGGGTAGTTTTCCATGAAGCTGGCAAAAGACTTAACCTCCAACTGGCCAACTTTCAAGTTTAAAGGAGTCATTTTGGGTGTAGGTGTTGGAGTTCTTTGATAAAGTTTAAGTTCTTGAGTTTTAGGGAGAAGAGGCCTCTAAAGGAAGATGCTGAATGCCTAGTTAGAGTGTTGTTCTTATGCCGTTTTCTGTTGATGGGAGAAGGGGAATCAAGGAATATTTTGAGTTAAGAAGGTAAGTGTCAGGGCGTGAGACTGCTGTAAGGTCAGTCTTGATGTGATTTTTGTAGAATCAAACCTATTTATCTGTGTTTCCATCTCCCCACCACCACACACACATAGTTTGCCTTTCCTCCTTTTGGTGAAGGAGGCTGCTGAGCAAACACACAACACTTCTTTTTGCCTTGCTGTTAGCATAAAAAGTATAGTACCTTTTTAAGGAAAAAAAAAAAAAGGTACCTTTTAAATTTTTTTTTCTTAGTTAAATGCAACTTGCTCTGTCAAAACCTAATAAAGAGCACTCTTACGCTTGAACAAGCAGGAGTGGCAAAAATCATTGAGACTGTCAAGTAAATTTTTGCCTCCTGAAGCTTTTTCTATCAGAAGGTAACAGTAGGGCCATAGAATTAAGATAAATGCAGCTAATTTCCCTTTAATGGTGATTTGATTATTCTTTCATCACAAGTAACTAGTTCCCTTTTCTAATTATATGGCTTGCTTGTATCCAAGAAGAATTACACAATTTTGGGGATTGTACCATTAAGGTTCCTCATCCATGAACAATTCATTGTGGTGCTATGAAATTGCTAGTTTCATAAAATGTCTATATTGCTATAGATATGTATAGATTTCTTGGCTCTCCTGCTATTTTGCCAATGGTCATGAGAAATGAGAAAAGCAGGTAGCAGGAGTGGATGTGCAAGACATAAAACTGAAAGGCATAGGGCAGAAGGCATAAGCCCTACACGTTTACCAGGGCTTTAGGGTAGTATCAGAGGGAAGGGGACACAGGGGAGTAAAACAGCAGTGTATAAAGGTGCACTGGTACTTGTAAAGACTTCATCCATTAGTTGTTTAGCTGATTCAGAGAGGTCTTTCTGTTAGGCCTTTGATCCCTGCACTTCTTCCTTTCCATCTCTATCTCTTCCTTCCCCTACAGCTATCCACACATGTCCGAAGGGGAGATGCGACACCAGCCACCTAGATCACACAGGGGCAATGGCTCATGGCAAGAAACACAGCTCAGAGTAGGAGGAAGGTGTGAGGAAGACCCTGGAGCTGCAGGGAGGTTGCTGCAAACCACTGTGCTTGGTTTGGGTTCCCGGAGTGCTGTGTAGCTGTGATTGCCTGTGGATGTAAGCAAGCAAAGCTGGGCAAAGAGGTAGGATCTATTTCTAGATCAGTGGATAGAGAGGGGAAAAATGGAACAGATAGAATCATCTGAAAACATCCAATAAATTCTCTCTATGTGCTAGATACTAGAATATTTTTGTTTTGTTTTTGTTTCTTTTATCCTATACCATTTAACGTTAGGGTCAATAGGTAGTTGAAAGTCAAGCATTTCCGTGTAGGGGGAAGTGGCTGGTAAAAGAATCACGAGTGATGGTACCACTGTAGGCAAGCTGGGGTAATTCCCCGTGTGGCAACTCCATTCTAGAAGAAAAGCCATTTTCATTTGGAAATAGAGGGTGCTAAGGGAGCAATGCCAACAAAACTGTAAATAGCAAGTTATTCCCAATGTAAACAAACCATAAAAGTAAAGGAAGTCAGGGGAGAAGACAGAAAAAAAGACAGAGATGTAAAGAAAGCAGACAAGTGGTTAGCCAGAGTTAGCTGTGGAACCCTGTGATGTAACTACTTCTCTCAAGTGAACTTTATAGGTTATAGCAAAGCTTAAAGAAAGTCTCAGAGAATATTTTTTTCAAGGGATGTTATATTTTTTAACTTCAGTATTGAAGAGTTCTTGGTCTTCAATCAGCTTAAGCTGGCAGTAGGATGTGTATGTATTGAGTTCTTCTGTAGTGTGTAATTGCAAGGTTCTTGGTTATAAGTTTAAGTAGGGCTTAGTACCATCTTCCTTATGCAAAGATCAGACACTTGAGGACTATAAAAAGTGCATGCCGGATCTCTAGCTAGTTGTGGTTATGTACCTGGCACACAATTCTTAAGGGCTTATGGAGAGAATGGAACAATCCTTTAGGGGAACAGGGAGTGACATTTATTTACATGTACCAGACTGAACCCACTTTGTCAAACCAAGAACAGTGTACACTATACATGGATCTTTAATAATCAAATTAATTGAAATAGTTAACATAGCTCATCATTGCTTTACTGAAGCAAAGTTATCAGACTTATATCTCATCATTATAAGCAAGCTGCAAATGCTAATGCAAATTGTATCACTTAGCTCCATATATTAACATTATAGAAAGCCTCAGATAAGCAGGATGAGCAATCATGGGCTGCAAGCAAGAAAAAAAAGTTGAAGCCTATTGAAGGAGGTACATAGGCAATGGATTGCATCCTGCACTACTGGGATGAGGTTACCCAGGGGAAATTTTGTCTTCTGGAGAAACCTAATGAGAGAGCATTTTGCCTCTCATTTTGCCTTCTTTGCACACGCTGCTGTTGATATAATGAGCTTGCTTACAATATATAGCACAAAAAATAGTAAGATCACACATTGTTGTTCACTGCATTGGCAGGTAATACCATTTCTGCAGCAGGAGATAGCTGAATGGAGAGATTTAAATGTGAAATGTATCCAGAGATGACTGCAAAAGGAATTTAGTCTAAAGGTACTAGATGTTCTCTATGGAAGACAGTAACACTGGGAGGAGTTTTCAGATTTAATTCCCATGTTTTTGAACACTGGAGACTTTCGAATTAGATAATCAGAGAAATTGTAATTAAATTTGAGGATTTATTTCATTCCGTTTCTTTAGTGGACTCCTCCCAGTGCAGCTTAATGTTTCCTGTTCTTATCAAATTATTATTGTTTGTGTAGCTTTCAGTAAAGTATTTTTGAAAGGCTAGATGTTATTGATGTATAATTAACAGGGCTCCCCTTCTTAACAACAGGGAATCCTATGATTTCTATAAATTCAAATACAGTGCTTTTATAAATCTTTGCATATGCATAAAAGATATGCATATGGGATCATTAAAATCACAAGATCATTAAGGAAAAAGCTTTAGTGTAAAAGATTATATTAAGTGTATCAAATATTTCAAAAGTCTTTGCTTTTTCTGACAGAGCTGATTACTTTTTTAGCCATTTCATTCAGTCACTTTCTTGGAAAGATGATGATTTTTCTTTCCTGAGTGGAGTATTGGAGGAACAGTGGTTGGCCAGCTGACTCTGTTGTCTCCATGCTACTGTCAGGCAAGCAAGAACAGTTGGATATGTGCTCATTGTGGCTGTAATTTGCTCCAAATGGACCAATATAAAGAGTGTACACTAATTAAGTTCATGTAAGTTCACTCAGTTACCACTAAAATGGTAATCAGACCGATGAGATCCTAGATGAGGCCTGTACATAGGACTGCATCTCATGCTACATTTAAAGTGTCATTTTGGGAGGGAATGATTTTACCCTTTTGCTTCATACTTAAATACTTTACTTCAAAGTCCTGCATTTTCAGCTGGAGAGGACTATTCCATATTGCTGGTGCAGTTGGGTTTAGCAGTATTCTGGTTCCTGGAAATTTAATTGGTTTGAATGAGCAGTAGTTGTAGGGTCTGATAAGTAGGATGGTTGTCACTGGGAGTCATTTAGCACTTGGTTTTCCCAGAGCACAAACTCCTTATGACTCGCATCGATAAGGCCAGATTTTAATCCAGTGTAAATCAGAGGAAAATGTTGCCTCTTGTGAATGTGTGTGTCCTTTCTATTTAATTAATTAAGATTTTTCTAATACATCCATTGTGGAATTTGCATAATATCCTTTAGTCTATCTATGCTTCTGAAATTCTTATACTTCTATTAAACTTCTGTTTCTCATCTGTCTTTGTGGTGGGGGAATCAGAACTGAACACAGATTCCAGGGTTCCAATATATAGATTTAGAGAGTGGTTTAATACTTCTGGATTTTTTTTTCTTTTTTCCTGCTTGCTACTTCCTTATGCTTGTCAGCTTTCCAGAGTGATGCTAAACATGCTGGTAATGTTATTGTTTTGCTGACCACATCAGTAGGCAGCTAATTCCTTCCCAGACTGCAGTTGGTAACATGGTGTTTCCTCTGTTTTATGTTGTTCATTCAACCAGCATTTGTTGGTCTGTATGCACTTACTCAGAGCCACATCGCAAGCTTCTGTGCTGACTGTCAAATAACAGTGTCACTTGTAAACTGACCCTGTTCACTCTTTTCTAGATCATTAATCAAGACATTGAGCACTGGCTGACATCTGCACAGCTAATCCTTGGCCTCAGTGAAAGCTAAAAGTATATTCCCACTTTTCTCTTTAACCTACCTCAATGACAACAGCAGAGCTTGATGCAACTGAGAATGTGGCTAAAAATCCTCTTGTCCTTGAAGATCCCAGCGTTCATTGAAGATAGAATCAGTTTGGAGTTAAAAGACAAAACTATAAAAAGTATCTGTGGTTATTTGTGTCATCCTCAGAACCTGAGGGTGTTTCCAAGAAACCTTCTAGGAGTTGCAGGAGGAGAGTCTATGTATGAGTGTTTTCCATGGTCCTTAAAAAATTCACCATCTTTTTTTCCCCTATGTTATATTCCCATGTCTGCAACTTAGGATGACTAAATCTTGGCATCTGTGACATTGCCAAATGATTGCCTGGCCCCTCGTCTGCTATTGCCTTTCCACTGGTTTCAGGCTCCTGAAATATTGATGCTGTTTCATGGCAAAAGAGCTACTTGAAACCTGTGTTTAAGTACAAGATCCTCACAGGAGACATCCCCTTCTTTAATTCATCGCATCCCTCAGATGCCTGTAGGCAGCGTGTGCAAGGAATGGGGTGAGCTGGGGGAGAGAGAAGGGGTGAGCACATGGGGGTATATGGGATCAGATATCAAAACATCAGGAAAGGCTTCGTGGCTGAGAAACCTGAACAAAAAAGAAGTGTTTGGTTGGAAAAGAATCATTTGGTTAGTTGGAAGTAGATGATAAATATCTGTTCACATTTGGCAAGGAAAATTGACTGACTTTTTGGCATTTTGGTAAGGCAGCTCCCAAGAGAGTGGAGCTGAGCTGAACTGCTCCTGCAAAGCAAATTCTGGACAGGTATCAAGGTGGGAGTCTGCTTGGTTGGAGGCATCTGCATAAGAGGCTCTCGGCCTCTCCAGGCAACCTCAGGACCTGTGGAACATGGATTTGTCATTGTGCAACACGGAATACTTGGCATGTTGGAACATCCCAGTGGGATCTCGGTAGGACTTGCGGTGCTAGCACAGTGACTTCTCTCTTACTGATGGAAATGAATCTTGCACCTCTTGGCAACACATTTAGGTCTCTCAGCCCCACATCACCTTAGCAAGAGGTTGTCAGATTGCTCAGCTGGAATGTGAGGTCCTGTTTTGCTGCTGAATAATGGGCTTCCAGGTTTGTAGCAGAAATTCTGGTGTTCAGCCCTAAATATGTAGCCTTATACTCCACGATCTTCAGTTTTATCCTGCCTGTGTCACTTAGCCCACGGGTGCCATACCCTGGTCCTCCTTGGCATTGACAAAGCCTTTCAGTCTCGTGATATGCACTGGTTTCATTTGCTTGTTTTCGTTTTTTTGTGCCAAGGCCCTTAATGAAAGTATGAAATAAGAGCAGTTCCAAGGTCTTAAGCTGGAAGAAGCCTTAATTGGCTGTGCAGGATATGTTTTGCACATCAACAAAGGACATGGTAAATCCTCAGGGGGGCAAATCAGCCTAATCCTGGTAACCTTTACAGAGTTATCCTGCTTATTCAGAGGATGTTGTTTCATTTTGGTCTTTCATCCTGCAGAAAGCAAAACAGTTCCTTTTCCTATGGCTTGAGTGGCCTTATAAGGAAGGGAATAGGATTTGAAAGCCTAGTTAGAGGAGTAACACATCGAGGTGGTGGCCACTGAGAAATTCAGTCTCTTACTGCTGAGTGCATTTTGCAGCAATTTGGTAAAGAAAATAAGAGAAATTTGGTGGTGGATACGTTGGTTGAGTGCTCAGAACAGCAGATCAGGAGAAATGCTGCCTGTTCTCAGGGGCACAGGGACAGATCATGCTCCTCGTGTGACTCAAACAGCCCCTTGTGAGAAATAGGTACACCTTGGTACAACGTGTTAACCAAGCTTGCTGCATGTCTTCCTGTGCATGGAATACTATTATCATGATTACGATAAGGCACATTTTCCTTTTTTTTATGAGCAGAATTAATCACAGTTTCTGTGGAGTGGGAAGACATTTTCAGTGATTTTTGCAATAAATAGCAATGAATGCTTTGTTTAACATTGAGCTAAACATTGTGCTAAATCAAAAAAAAAAATTATTAAGCATTTGGAGAGCTGATAGAAGTATTGAAGCCTGTGGGCTCCTGGAGGGTTGTCTGCCCCTCTGTGTTCCCCAGCAGCTGCTGCCTGTGGCACATCAGCCCTTTTCCTGTCCTCTTTCTGTCTCTCTGTACTGTAATGATGCTCTGGAGAAAAGCAAAGGAAAAGAACAAGAGATTACTTTCTCGTTTATATAGATTCATAAATATACCAATTTTAACCCATGCTGCTATCTTTTGCCTTTTCCCTATGTTTGTGTCTCCATTTTTGTTGTCTCTTTCCTGACTTTTAAACAATTTCAGCTTAAAAGGATCTTCCCAAATCATTGCTGGTGCCCTAGATCTGTTGCATTAAGGAGGTGCTTGACTTTTCTGGCAACCTGAAAAGGCATTTGTGGAACAAGTCTTGCATTTGGGGTAAATTCAACACAAAGTGCACTACAAATGGCAGGAAAGCTGCAGAGTTCCCTGTAGCACCTCCCAGAACTGCTTTCCTTTGGCAACTGCCCGCATGGCCTGGGCTAGGCCGTTTGCCTCATGATAGTAATTCATGCTGCCAAAGGGCATCAGTTAAACTCTAAGCCAGCAACGTGACTCCAAGAAGGTTCTTCCCCTCTTGCTAAGTGCTGTTGGAATAAATGGATCTTTCCTTGCAACTGAGGTGGTTTTCCTTGCAGGTTTCTTTAACGGATGCAAAGCCTTGGCATCTGGGCAATCCAACAAGTGGAGGAGGAAGCAGCAATCTTTGGCATAGAGATGCCAGGGTTTGGGGGGATACAGCAGATTTTCATGCTGTCTAGCATCATATTTGTTTTGAGGAGAAAGTTTTTTTTGCAGTTTCTGAACACTTGTAGTATCATGTACTATATAACCTCCCCAGGAATGGTCCCTTCCCCAGTTTGTGACTGGGAGAGATGCTCCAGCTGGGACTGACAGAGAGGACCTAAGCAGACAGGACTTCTGTAACGTGCAGAAGCAGGTTACCATTCTTGCAGCCTGGCACCTTTTCCTTCGTTTTTATCGCCTACCTAGGGCTGTATCCCCTCCACATGCTTTTCTCCTACTTATTTTTAGCCCAGCACTAAGCACCTGCAAATGACAGGGCTGGGACAGTCTTCTCCAAAAGGCCCTGAGGTTCAGGCCTCAGCAGGGGACCGTGGTGCTAAACCAACTTGCCACAAGCCAGGATGCCAAGGAGCAGCACTTGGCTGTTGCCAGAGCACAGGGAGGCAGGGAAGGGCCACAGCAAAGCAGGCAGCTGGCAGAAGTGGGATGTCAGCAGAGGAACGTGGGATCACTTCAAAGGAAGGATGTACCTACTTTTATCCTGAGGGGATAGGCTCCTCCTGCAGCTTCTCCCCATCTGATCCAAACAGGATTTAAACAGTTGCCAGAGCCTGTGAGGAGGAAGGAGCCACTCTAGTTTACAAGGATCCTAATTGCACATAAAGATGCCATCCTTCCTTCATGGGGCACTGATCTCTCTATCACTTCAGGAGGCAGAAGGGAGAGGAGGAGAAGCCTGAGCAGCCCTGGAGCCACATCTGAACATGCAGCATTGGCCTTTTTATCTCTCCACGTTAGTGCTTAGGCTGCAGTTCCACTGTTCACCAGCCCCTCGTCTCAGGGGGCTCCTTGACTGCACTGCAGAAGGAATTGCCATTCCCAGCTGGACACAACTGTGTATTGCATGTTAAGTACCAATGTGAACACAGTTAAACTCAGAGCAAGCCTGTGAAATGCCCTGCAGACAAATCCCATCCCTCTGACACCCATCCAGCTGGAGTCAGACATGGAGAGGGAGGGAAAAAAAGAGGCCCTCACCTCCCTTGTGTCTGATTGTGCCCCGTGCAGCACCTCTTTCCTCTGAAGCATTAGGGATCTGCCTGGAATGGAGAGGGAGCATCAGGAACAAATATCAAATCTAGCCCTTTTCAGTGAGGTGGAGAAGAAAGTCCTCTGGCCTTTCTCCAGGGCCTGCAACAGATCTGGACCCTGAGTAGTTCTGTTCTGAAGGATGCTCGAGTTCTCCAAGGAAGGCGAAGTGGGAACAGAAGCCTCACAGCCTTTTACATCAATCTAATTGAATAGAAAAAATACGGACATCACGTTAGCTGGACTCTAAAGCTGAAATCTAATCTCCGTCAAAGCATTTCTAGGCTGTGCATCCTGCCTGTTAAAGCCATTATGATAATGGTGATAGAGCTTGCACGCTCCTTTGTGCTGCCCTCGTGCTCCCTGGAGCTCTTCCTCCTGCCCTCGTTTCGCCCAGCAAACGGCACCGACTCCCTGTCCAACTCCCAGGCCGGCGGTGACGGTGCAGCTGCTTCCCCAGGTGCCTCCCTTAATGCTGGGGATGCATGAGCAATGTATGGCACATTATTTAAGGTGAGTCCCTTTTTTTTGCAGGCATCGCTGTGCAACAGGCGCCGCTGACCTGCCCACGTCACCTCTGGTAACTTGTGTCACTGTCATCATGACTGTACTCAGCGTATCAGGGAAAATGTCACAGTCTCTGTGTGGTTACTGCTCTGTTTGATATGGAGTCACTTCCATGTTTCCAGCCCAGCCTTTTCCAGAGATACAGAAGCACCTGGTGTGTTGTCTGCTGAGGACATTAGGAGCATTTTAATGACAAATTAAGTGTTTGGAGCAGAATAGATAACTGCCTTTAAGAGCACAGGAAACCTTTATCACTCTGAGGAGCTCCAGCATGCAGGAGGTTGTTTGATAGAGCCTCAGCTTCCACTGCAGCGATGTCAGTCACGCACTGCTAATAACCTCCGGCTGAAGCAGTATCACATTCCCCTCATGGAGCTTTTCAGGCTTTGTCTGATTCAAAGGTTGGATTTAACCCCTGCTTCAAACACCACTTGAGAGCTTGTTAAAACTGAAAGTTAAACATCGAAGTTCCATTCCAACACCTCATTTAAATTCTCCTTTTGGGGGGAAATTGAAGCCGCATCTGACTTTTGTTTAAGGTCAACTTTCTTGCCTTTTTTTTGTTTCGTTTTGTTTTTGTTTTTCATATGCCAACACAATATTTAGATCATTGGGTAGCTGAGCTTTGCAGTATTTAAATGCGAGCCAAGGACTGGTTTCTCTCTCATCATTTCAGCGAAGTCATTAAGAACCCTGAAGTTAAGCTTTGAGCCTGAAACTCTCAGCTGCTTTTTACATTTCAGGTCTGTTTTTACCCCAAAATCTGAAGTTCCAAAATATGAGAACACCCTCAGTTTATGAAGACAATTGGAGATCACGGTAACAGATTTCATGCTGTGTTTGTACTCCCAGTTCCTTGTCCATGTACCTAAACACCTCGTAGGCCTGTGAATGATGCCTAAAAGGCTACGATGCTCGAAGGCTGCGGGTGCTGGTGCCCTGCCCAGGCTGGGGGCCTGTGTCACCAGCAGGGACACAGCTGAGCTGAGCGCAGCACATTTCATCCCGTGGGCCCTTTCGGCGGGTCCTTTCCGAGGGCACAACTTGTTGTTTACAACAGAGGAAACGTTTCAGCAGCACCACGGTCCCCGGGGGGTGCTTCGCTGGCCCCGTTAACCAGAGGAAACTCGACACACCTTCTCGTGTGACCTCAGCTGCTGCTGCCTCCTGCTACCACCGGCCCGTGCTGCTGGAAACACCGCTCGGCAGAGATGCCAAAACGGCCCTGGGCTGCTGCTTCGCTCCTCGAAAGATGCCTTTGTAAAGGAACACAGGCTCCTAGCTAGACACTGGGACTTCAAAAGGCAGTTAGATGCTGAAATGCTTGAGGAAATCACACAAAATCCTTATTCCAATCAAAAGGTCACGTGCTGCCGTGATGTATCCTGAAATATGGAAAATGGTCCTTCTACCTGACGAGCTGAAAAAGGCACTGCAGGCTGATGCGGATTTGCTGCCCAGTTTCTGCTCCCCAAAGGTTGGGAACTGGAGTGGGAACCACTTTGGTGAGGAACTGTGTGCATCCTGGCGAGCACTTGGACTTCACTGGCAGCCGGGCTTGCTTCTCCTCTTGTGAGGAGTTCTCAGCAGTTTACAGGAGCCGTCTGCAAGAGGAAAGCAGTTCTCCGTGTTCCTCGGGATTATAAATAGATTGTGTCCTCAGCTGAACGGTTTGCCTCAGTGTTCAAAATTGTTATAGGAAAGGTCAATGTTTTGTCAATGCAGCTGCCTATATCTCAATTTGGGGAGTTCAAATAGGATTTCAGAAGTGCTCAACATCCATAATTCCTTGGTTTCTGGGTGCTCAGTTCAAAATTTCAGTGCATATATTAAAGTATGTTTTTTGCCTTGTGTTCATTATGCAAATCATGAAATATTCTTTAATAAAGCACTTCTGCTAACAATTGGCCAGTATTTTGTAAAGACAGTATTTTATTCTGAACTCACTTTTGGTAAGTACTAAAAAACTTAAACATGCTTCCTTTATATGCTTTAAAGATGACCCCTGTGCTATCAGACATAGACTATAGGACAATCCTGACACGGAGGCCAGTAGATCCCGCTGACTGCAGCAGGGTGTTGAGCAGCTCTGTGCTCAGGACGGTCAGGACCAGGTCACAGCAACAGAACTTTGATAAAAGAAATAAAAGAACTCGGATTTAACTCCAATTAAAATACTCCTGGAAAAAAAAAAATATGGTGCCCAGCTCCAGTCAACACAGAGTAGAGCAAAGCAACAGGAAAGAAAGGAGAAAAGGCTGAAAAGAATCAACCAAAGGTAGTGGTTTAAAATCTGCCCTTATGTAACTTGGTGAAGTCACCAAATATGAATTAGGTCCAGCAAACTCATTTAATTTGTTATTCTATAAATAGTTTGCTCACTCCAGCAGCACAAACTTAAGGCTTGATAGTGGTTTGGCAGTTCCCAGCTCTTCAAGGGAAAAATCTGCATATTTTGCCAGCTGCTGGTTAGGGAGGAGCTAAAGCACCATGAACCGCCCTGCAACTCACTTCCATCAGAGCCCACTGCCTCCGACTTAGTGTTTGAACTTAACCCCTTTCTGGGATTTCACGTGTCTGGTTATTAAGAAAACAGAAGAAAGGCTTAACCTCAAGCTGAGCTTCCTTTCCAGGAGCCCTGTCTGCCGGCATGACTCAGCTCTCGAGTCTCTGGAAATCTCTCCGTGCAGGATTTTAGCACCTGGCATTGAGTGACTCAGCAGAATATCCCCACGTTTTCATGCAGACCATTTTCCACAGAGGCTTTGGGGTTTCTGAGGAACAGGAGAAAACCTCTGGAGTGGTTTTATGATTATCACTTACGAGTCAGGTTTCCCAGCTCAGTTTTGTGTTGCTGACTGGAAATGCAGGGTTAAGGCTCTAGTGGGACTGCTAAAGAGCAATGACAGGAAAGAGAAAACAATGGCTTGGAGAGAAATCTTCCCTCAAGCACATGTGGATAACCAGGCTTAGGGACGTGAAGAGGGACTCCTGAGCTCCAGCCCTGGACTCCGAGCTTGCTTTGTGAAGGCTGGGGAGATGCTGGAGATCTGCTCTGCAAGAACATCAACCCTGCAGTGAGTGAGGGAGCTGGGGAGGAGCTCACGGCCGGGGAATGCTTGCTTGGAGCTGGGGAGGAGCTCATGGCCTGGGAAGACTCACTCGGAGCGGCCGGGAGCGGCGCTGGCTGCTCCTGCGACTCCTGAGGAGGAGCCGGCTGGACCTGCCGGGGCTACGGACAGAGAGTGGATGGGTAGGTAGGGGAGTGCACTGGGAGCTGTGTGGCAGTGTGTGTGGGGGGGGTTATATTTTGGTCACTTTAATTTTTGGTAGGGAAGAATAAGTCGGGTTTATTTTGGAGAAGTGCCTCACAGGGGGACTAAGCCAGGGCTCAGTGTGAGCCGTGGCAAATCATCCCCGAGAGGAAGGACACGAGTCCCCTCTGCAAGCTGAGCTTGTGCAGGGGCTCCCACGAGGGAGTGCACGTGGCCCAGGAACCACGACAGGCCAAATTCTGCTTTAATGCTTAATGTCCATGTTCTGGAGCTGGCAAACCACGCAGAAACATCCCAGCCATCCATCCCTGCCTCTGCTGCGGGTGCGCGGCACCGAGCGAGGCTCCGTGGAGGGCAGTGGTCTGGCCCAGGCCGCAGGCCTGGTTTGTGTCAGCTGCGCACGTAAAGCCCGGGCACTTAGAGGGGCTGTGCCTGGGGCTGCCCCAAAGCGGCACCCTGGGCTCAGCACCCTGCGCTCAGCACCCTGCGCTCAGCACCCTGCGCTCTGCACCCCGCGCTCTGCACGGGCCCCTCCGTCGCCTGCAGGGCCTGAGGGGCCGGAGCTTCTCCCCAGCACCACGGCCTCAAGAACAAGCTCTGCCTCTGCAGCCGCCCCGGCCGCTCGGAAACCACCCGGCTCGAGCAGGAGACTCCTGATCCCAAGAGGGAAAGAACCTCCTGCTGCATCCTCCTTACGGAGGTTCTCATGGGTGGCCCCTGCTGTTGCCAGAGTGGGAGTTTCCCCTTAGCAGCAATAAGGCAAACTCCCATATCCCGTATTTCTGTGCGGATTCGCCTGTGTCCTCATGGTCACCTCAGGACAGACCATCCAGACCATCAGGAGATCCACCAGAACAGCAATTTTCCTGTCTCCTCTCCCTCCTTGGCCATTTTGCAGCAGAGTTTCAGTCCCCTTGTGCTTTCGCCCCAGGAAGCTTCTGCCTCCCTTGAACAGTATTTTATATTTTTTCTTCAGCTCAGGGCATATCTACAGCTGTAACAGAGAGGTGCTTTTCATTCATAAAGGTTTTTGAGCTCTCATTTTTATTCATTGTACAAGCAAGATTTTTTAAAATTTTAAACATAAGGATGCATATTGTTAATTAACAAATATATTAAGTATTTCAGCAATGAAAGTGCTTTAAAGAGACTCCTGGTTCATGCACTATTTACTGTATGATAGCTTAGGTGAGAAGTGTTGTGTGAGGGAAAATGTGATACACTTAGGCCAAGACAAAATTTCAGCCCAAATATTTACATTTACTCGGCTGTGACCCTGGTCAGGAGATTAGTGAAACTCGTTCATAAATTGACTTGTATCAGCAGCCTGATGAAAGTTAATGGTAGTTGGGACTGTGCTTCACAGTGCTGCCTAGACAATTACATATGACATACGGTATATCATTTGAATATAGAGTACACTATGCGGGAACACAGGATACTATTTGTAGTTTGATAAAGTTACTAGTGATATCTGTAGTCTGATAAAGCTACTAGTGAGTAAGTAGGTCTGATGCAACACACCTGTGATCAGGTACAGCTGAAACGGGGTTGGAAAGGGAGCAGAGAAGACGTCATGAAATCAGACTTAGCCTACAGCCTGCAACGCTTCTTACTTTTGATTTCAGAGACAAGAGGAGGGTCCACATGTCCTTTTATATTCAAAATAAGTGCTTTAATGCCTGGAAAAAAAAACTGAAATAAAAAGCAATCTGTTTCTGTATTTTTTCCAGACACAAATCAAAGGGCATTTTGGGAAGACTACAGTCCTGACCAAGTGGTTTCACATCGAAGAGTTTTGTTAGAAGTCATGAAGTAGAGCAGGGAGGAAGGACGTTTCGGTTGTTTCCTCTTCACCAAGAATTGTTCTGCTTCTTGGCTATATATATATAAGAAAATTGAAACACAACAGGCTTGTTCTGCTCTTACATACATCAGGGCAGATCAGTAACTCCACCAAGGACGGGATTCATCTGCATGGAAAGTCGTATCGCTGTAATTATAGATAGAGTACTACAGTTATGCCACTATAATCTCCCATGTGGATCTTCTTTTTACAGGACAAAATGTGACTTTTTTTTTCAGCGGAGTTTAAACCACTTCTTAAGAATCATAAACTGTGTTGGAAAATGGCCACTGTTCATATTGGAAGAAAAATGGTCACATGAGGAATTAGGCTGCCATCATGATTAATTAAATTCACACCTTCCTTTATACTGGTATAATTCCCCATATAGAAGCATCTGCAGGTCGTGTCAGGTTCAGGTCAGTGTTAATCCTTCTTTCAGCCTTTTCACACCTCTGTTGAGATTCTGCTGCTAATCAGCTGTCCAAAAAGAGAATCTTATTTCTGACATTTTAACGTGAACGGCCTTTCTGCTCCTACACAATGGCCGGGGAAAGCCAGAAGTGTGGAGATGTAATCATGTCACTCTTAAGACTTTACAGCTTACTCTTTCAGATCTCAAAAGCAGTTGATGATGTCCAGTTAATAAAACTGTTCCCAGTTTTGCATCCTTTTTGTTTGTATCTGGCACAAAAAATGAAATCACTGAAGGCAATGGCAGAAATCCCAGTGACAGGAGTGGAGCAGGTTTTGCCCTGATCTTGCAGAGCAGTTTTCCAAAGGTTTCCTTTGCTTCACTTCCTAGTCCTCGTCTCATGCCCACTAACCTACTGTTGTCTACAGTACCCCTGAGACAGCTTGGTTTTATCATCTGCAGTTTCGATAGGCTGGAACTATATGCACAGAAATTTGCTCAAGTCTCTGCATGAAGGCTGAGCTGAAGCTGGCAATAAGAACCCAGATCTCCAGGCTCCCTGT
Source organism: Nothoprocta pentlandii (assembly GCA_013398315.1). Taxonomy (NCBI): domain Eukaryota; kingdom Metazoa; phylum Chordata; class Aves; order Tinamiformes; family Tinamidae; genus Nothoprocta; species Nothoprocta pentlandii. The sequence goes on from VZSG01000002.1 coordinate 4,501,926, forward strand.
TCTTTAGCCCCAGGGCCATTTTTCCTGGTTGTCAGCTACACCTAGGAAAACCCTTCCATTTCTCAATCTAACTGGCAAAAAGATGCAATGTTTGCAAACATAGCACTCAGCAATTTTTGTGCCAGGTAGAATATTCCTCAGCAAATGCAGCTGCCAGAATGCAGTGTATTGTGCTGTGTCTGCAGTGACCTTCCCATGGATAGAGCCGTGCGGAGACCCGAGCAGCAGGAATACTCTGCTCGCAGCAGTGGCTCTCTAACTAGCTCTGTGTTGACAGCACTTGTACTTCTAGTGAGTTTATGCATTTTTGTTCTGTTTAAGAACACTGTAATAAAATGGATATTCTTCATAACTATTAGATAGATGAGTTCCAGATTTTGATGTATTAAAAGGAATTAAATTCTGTGTTTTTATTTCAGAGTATGCAAATCTTAAGGAAACTAAGGAAAAACTCAGCTGGATGGGACAGTGCCAAGTTTGGTTTCTGTCACTGTGCTGACACAGTTTCCTCTCGCTTGAAGCTGTAGAAGGTGAGACAAGTTCACTGACAGTCCTTGCATTACTCCCAAAGCACAACTCCATATTTTTAAGTGATACCTACACAGTAGTTTCACATACAAGAAGATGCCAGTCTAGTTTGTATCCAGACCATAATTTCTACAATCAAACTTGCTCCCCTTTCGCAGCCTTCAGTAGGCTTTAAAGTCCAATAACTTTGCAAATAGAACCCAAAGGGTCTTGCTCAGTGACAGCAGATCTGCAAATGCTGTGATGAATATTTATAGTGCAAGATAGGTTCTTTCTTTGGCTGCTATTTTTCAGGGACTAACTCAACATTGTGCAACCAGCTATGCAAGATCTTAGCAGCATATTGCACACCACCCTTTTCTCCTCCAAATGCAGATGAGCTACTTTGACCTGTTTTTTGCTGATAACAGCAGGCAACAAAATGATGGAGAGAAATATCCGCTTGAAGAATGAACATGCCACACACTTCCTGGAGAGAAGAAAGAGAAGCACATCTGATGGATGTTGATCACATTTGCTTATTACTGGATGGATAGATGATGTACAGGAATGTACAGTAATGTACCTTACCCTATCATTTGTTTCCTCCCTCTTTCCCTTGAGGGATTCTTACATATGAGCCCTGCTTCCGCAATGCTTTAAAATCTTTTTATTGCCTTGATATGTTCAGCATCCAGAGGTGATACAGATGATCTGAGTTGCCTCCTCGGGATGATGTAAATGCAGCTAATGGATTCCCTACACACTGCAGCATCTTTGTTTGCTGTTCCCTGTAACAGGAGTAATTCAGAGGCCATGTAGCTCATCACAGAGAACTCATCTCATTCCACACCTCAGAGTAGACCTTGCGTCTGCACAAGACTATTAAACATTCTGATTTTTCCTTAAATTGATTAATCACGTTTCTTCAAGCTTTGCTTTTGACAGCCGTCCCTGAACCTCCCTTAGACGGATACCAAGAGCTGGTGCCTGTTTTCTCAGAGGCCATTTGCATGGTGCTCCCTATATATATATGTTTAATTAGGTTACCTCTGGCCCACATGCCTTCTACCTGGGATAGGCAGGTTTGCCTCCAGTGCTGCAGTGCTTCTCTGGAGATCTTCCAAACCCGCCTGGATGCAGCCCTGTGCCATGTACTCTAGGTGACCCTGCATGAGCAGGGGGGTTGGACTAGATGATCTCTGGAGGTCCCTTCCAACTTTAGGGTTTCTATGATTCTATGATTCCTTTTAGGGTTGGCAAATGCACAACATCCATTTGGGGGATGCCCAGATATTCAAGCAGGCCACTGAAACATGAAGTTTTATTTATTTTTGAGTTTTTATTTTACAATCTTAACCTTTTTACAAAAGTACAGGGTGGCCATTTTTCTGCCCTGAGCAGCACTAAACCAAATAAAATCCATCACTTATGGGCCAATCTGCAAACAGAAGTAAAAAGAATTAATTGTCCTTCTGTGACAAATCAGTTCTCATCTGTCTCCCAAAAGCTGTCAAAAGCAGGCATAAAGTTATAAAGCAAGAATAAACTCGGCATTATGTCATCTTGCTGATTCCATAGAAGTGTAATTATGTGTTTCTATCTGATCTACATCATATACATACCAGTGGTTTGTCTTTTATTGCACAGATCTGGCACTAATGATCACGGAACCACAGCCACAAGTTCTCATACAGAAATGATCTTCACCCAGAAGAGACTGCTATAGGGATTTGTCCCAGTGACATTCTGCAATGTGAAGACTCACTGAAAAAGCACCTGCTGACAAGAGGTAAACAAAAAGAAAAGACACAATAAATCAGAGTAATTCTTCACATGTTATGGTCAAAAGGCCAGTCAAATGACAGATGTCACTTTTGGTACCCAAGTGGACTGAATGAGCTTGTCATAAGTGTCTTATCACTGCTGACAGTCATTTTTTTTCAGTAACTCTTTTCACCATTGTATCCCTCATGCTTTTGGGCTGTCATTTGCCACGTCTGCTTTTAAAAGAAGCTGATCTGATACAGATTTGTGAGGGTGCATGTTTGCATGCCTAGACAAGGCAAGGGACTTTCAAAGCCTGTGTCTCTGTGAATGAAGTGGGTAGTATTGTGGGCTCACTGAAGTTGCAGTCAGGGTGCAAGCAGTCTACAAAATCTGTGCACTCTTCCCAAAAATGTTTTCAGGAAAATCTGCTAGATCTTATCAGAATGCTACAGAACATCCAGAAACACTTGCTGTCCTGTAAATGGAGAAATGCACTTGAAAGGCTGTGAAATTCCACCTCTAGCTTTAAAGCAGAAACACCCACGTTCACTCAAGAGCAGTGGCACTGTGCTCTGAAGCCTTCAGAATTCTTATGCATGCTGTGACATTTCCCTCAAATTTAAAGGCATTAATCCTGCGCTGGGATTGCCTTGGCTTGTTGCTGGGATGATCTTCTGCCTAGGCTATTGCTGCAGTTGAACAAACGAGTGCTTTGTGGCAAGCAGAGCTTGCCATTTGGGTATTACTTTTGCTATGTTTTCTTCTTCTTAAATTCTGTAACCACTTCTCTCTGTCTCTTTCTCTTTTGTGTTATTTTCTCTGTAGTGTGAGCCCATCTGCATTTAGTCAAATGAGTGGGAGCTGTGGGCATGCAACAGTAGATGATCCCTTCTATTACATAATTAAATTGCTATAGCATATAGCATATAGCATGACTTCGGAATATGTCTGAGCAAGTTGCTATGAATCATACGTTTTTCAGCCTGAAACTGCCCTTTTTAGCTTTCACTTTTTTATTTCACTGCTCCTGCGTTTTGATGGAAAGCTTCCCCTTTCCCAAACTCCGAAGACAAAGAGATGGCAAGAGTGAGGCTCATTTTGGCCTCAGTTATTTTAGGGAAATACAAACATAAGCTGAATTATACCAAATGCAAGTGAGATCAGAATCTGGCAGTGTCTCTGCACCCCATAATATTAATAAGTTTCTGCAGTCCCTACTGAACTGTTGGTATCAGCAAGCAATTAGATGTGCAATTGTGAAAATTTAACATTTCAATTAGCTTTTTCTCCTTCTTTCTTTGGCACAGGACTGCAGGCCAAGTATATACTTTTCAAAAATTGATTCCTAAGTCTGCCAGAGTCTTATCCTACCAGGTGCTACTTTGTTCATCACCTCCCCCCAATCCCTCCCCCCAAATAAGTCCCGTTCTGAACAATTCCCTTTTGTCTTTAGAATGATCTTGGTCTGGGGCCTGATTTTCATCAGGAGCTATGTCTGATTGGGGAGTGAGTATCCTGCCCAAAACCACTGCAAATATTTGGCTAGTCACAGAATCACGGAGCCACAGACTGGTTGAGGTTGGAAGGGACCTCTAGAGATCATCTATCCAACCCCCCTGCTCCAGCAGGGACACCTAGAACAGGTGGCACAGGGTGGCATCCAGGCAGGTTTGGAAGGTGGGGTGGGTTACCCTCACCCTACTCCCACTCAGTAGATATTCAGGGGAATACAAGGCAAGGTCACTTACAGTTTGACTTTGTGCGCCTTCTGCATGTCGAAATAGTGCTTAAGACAAATGTTACGAGTTCATAAAACACTCCAAACATAATTAAAACAGGAAAAATCAAACAGCAGTACTTTGGAGTGGTCCTACACGCTTCGTTTCCTTTCTGAGATAAACTGATGGAATTTCATAAACTGACAGAATGAGAAAGTTGAATCGAGAAAAAGAAAACACTGAAAAGCAGTGGGAGGAGAACAAGAGGGAATAAACAGGGAGGTGAAGGCACGAGTTTGGGGCCCTGTTCTCAGGAAAAACCTTGTTTAGACAGACCTTGAGAACAGACATCTGGATGGTACTGACAGAAATGACCTTGCTACGAAGTAGGGAAAGAAATAGCTCTCAAATACTGCAGGAGATGTCCTAACCAAGCACCATGCTTTCATTCCAATTACATACCTTAGAATAATTCTACCTATTTTCAATAATATTTTACAAAAATATTGAAAAGGTTTTGGAAATATATAAAGCAAGTAAAGGGCATTTATCCATAACGTCTAAGCCTTTCAATAATCTATAAGATTATGGTAATTTTATCGCTTGTAATTTACCTCTTTAACCTGCATTTACCCTCAGTCCCACTCCCGCTGTTTACTCTCAGTTGTACTCCCCCTCTTTACCCTCAGGCCTACTCCAACCGTTTACCCTCAGTGGTACTCCTGCCTGGTGTTTACCCTCAGTGGTACTCCCCCTGTTTACTCTCAGGCCTACTCTCCCTGTTTACCCTCAGTGCTATTTTCCGTGTTTAACCTCAGTCCTAATCCCCTTATTTACACTCAGTAGAATTCCCCATTTACCCTCAGTCCTACTCCTGCTCATTTCCCTCAGTGGTACTCCCCCTGTTTACACTCAATCCTACTCCTGTTTACGCTCAGTCCTACTCCTGCTGTTTACCCTCAGTGGTAATCACCCAGTTTACGCTCAGTCCTATTCCCGCTCAGTGATACTCCTCCTGTTTACCCCCGGGCCTACTCTCCCTGGTTGCCCTCATTCCTACTCCTGCTGTAAACCCTCAGTGGTACTCTCCCTGTTTTCCATCACTCCTACTCCTGCTTTTTATCCTGCGTGGTACTCCCCCTGTTTACCCTCAGTCCTACTCCTGCTGTTTTCCCTCAGTGGTACTCACAGGATCACAGAATCACAGAATGGTTAAGGTTGAAAAGGACCTTTAGAGATGATCTAGTCCAACCCCCTGCTCCAGCAGGGACACCCAGAGCATGGGACACAGGGTGACATCCAGGCGGGTTTGGAAGATCTCCAGAGAAGGAGACTCCACAACATCCCTGGGCAGCCTGTCCCAGGGCTCTGGCACCCTCACAGGAAAGAAGTTCTTCCTCACATGCAGATGGAACTTCCTGTGTTTCAGCTTGCACCCATTGCCTCTATTGATTGTCCTATCACTGACCACCACTGAGAAGAGCTTGGCCCCTTCCTCACTACATTCACCCTTCAGGTATTTATATATATTGGTCAGATCCCCTCTCAGCCTTCTCTTCTCCAGGCTAAATAGGCCCAGCTCAAGTCTTTCCTCATACAAGAGATGCTCCAGTCCCTTAACCATCTTTGTTGCTCTCCGCTGGACCCTCTCTAGAAGCTCCACATCCCTCTTGTCCTGGGGAGCCCAGAACTACACCCAATACTCCAGGTGTGGCCTCACCAGAGCTGAGGAGAGGGGCAGGATCCCCTCCCTCGACCTGCTGGCAACACTCCTCCTGATGCAGCCAGGATCCCATTGGCCTTCTTGGCCATGAGGGCACTGCTGCCTCATGGTTAGCTTGTTGTCAATCAGGACTCCCAGATCCCTCTCCATGAATGGAGCTGCTCTCCAGCAGGTCAACCCCTAATCTGTCCTAGTGCCTGGAGTTATTCCTGCCCAGGTGCAGGACCCTGCACATGTCCTTGTTGAACCTCAGGAGGTTCCTCTCTGCCCAACTCTCCAGCCTGTCCAGGTCCCTCTGGATGGCAGCACAGCCCTGCGGAGTGTTGGCCACTCCACCCAGCTTGGTATCATCTGCAAACTTACTCAGGGTGCCCTGTGTGCCCTCGTCCAAGTCGTTGATGAACAGGTTGAACAGCACTGGGCCCAGTACTGACCCCTGGGGACACCACTGGCCACAGTGGTGTGTACTCCCCCTGCTTACCCTCACGCCTAGTCCCCGTGATTACACTCCATGGTACTCTCACTTTTATACCCTCAGTCCTATTCCCCCTGTCTACCCTTAATCCTTACTCCCACTGTTTATGCTCAGTGGTATTCCCCCTGTTTACCCTCAGTGATACTCCTCCTACCCTCAGTCTGACTCCTGCACTTTACTCCTACCTTTTGTCGAGTGGTACTCCTACCTTTTACCCTCTGTGGTACTCCTGTTTACTCTCAGTGGTACTCCCCCTTTTTACTCTCAGTCCGATCCCTGCTTTTTATCCTTAGTGGTACTTTTCCTGTTTACTCTCATTTCTACTCCTGCTCTTTAACCTTAGTGTTAACCTTCTACTCCTGCTCTTTAACCTGCTCCCTGTCATTCTCCTCAGTGGTCCTCTCCCTGTTTACCCTCAGATCTACTCCCCCTGTTTACCCTCATTCCTACTCATGCTGTTTACCCTCAGTGGTACTCCCCTTGTTCATGCAGGATGTCTGAGCAACTGCCGCCGGCCAACCAGCTCTTGTTGAATATTTGAATATATCTTGTTGAATATGCTCAAGCACATGAGCCAGAGCACTGCACACAACAAGATGATCTCCAAGAGCCTGGCCATCTGCATTGGGCCCAGCATGCTGGGCCAGGGCCTGGACAGCACCGTGCCCCTGCAGCTGCAGATGGACATCAACAACAAAGTGTGTGCAAGAGAGAGGAGAGGAGGACGAGGCTTTTGGCCTGAAATGCACCAACAGCCTCCTCCTGGTGTGGCCCAGGCGCAGCTGTGTGGTCACATTTGGGTGAGTGTGGGGCCGGGGGAGCGGTGGCTCTGCAGAGCAGCGGCAGGAGGAGGAGGAGGATGGGCCTGAGCCTTCCTTCTGCTCGGGGTGCAGGTCGCAGGAGGTGAAGGAGCTGTGGCTCAGTGCCATGCTCAGGTGAGGCCTGCGGGCAGCGCGACGCTGCTGCTGTAACGCTGCGTGTCGCGGTGGCCGGAGCTGTGGAGGTGCCGGGAGCTGCGCTGGGGCGCAGGGAGCTCCGGGCAGAGCTCCGGGCCCTGTGCACACGCAGGGGCGCCGGCAGCCGCGCCGGGGCCGTGCGGAGCGGGGCGGCGCTGCGGGCAGCGCTGCAGGGCAGGGGCTGCGCTGCTGTGTGCGGCGAGCAGGGAGCCGCGCAGGGACGCA
>VZSG01000002.1:4510064-4521778 GCA_013398315.1 Nothoprocta pentlandii
GCCAGGCTGGCACTCGCTCTCCTCTGGCAGCAGCTCAAGGAGCTCCCCAGAAGAGGAGCTCGATCCTGTGGCCGTTTGCTCAGCACCGCAGTGCGGCCGGCGGGAAGTGCCCAGAGCAGGCGGCGGTGAGGTGTTGAGCTTGAAATTCCTTGTGTTGAACCGACTGTTTGCTAAGTTTAAACATACCTGTTACATCATTCTTTAGTTTCTGAGGCACGAGACCAAAATTTACTCTAGAAAAGGAAATATCCTTGCCTTCTGAAGGGAGATTGTGGGGAGGAGGGGGCCAAGCTCTTCTCAGTGGTGGCCAATGATAGGACAAGGGGTAATGGGTGCAAGCTGAAACACAGGAGGTTCCATCTCCAGGTGAGGAGGAACTTCTTCCACTGTGAGGGTGACAGATCAGTGGAACAGGCTGCCCAGGGAGGTTGTGGAGTCTCCTTCTCTGGAGGTCTTCAAAACCCACCTGGATGCCACCCTGTGCCACATGCTCTAGGTGTGCCTGCTTGAGCAGGAAGGTTGGACTAGATGATCTCTAGAGGTCCCTTCCAACCTTGAAGATTCTGTGATTCTGGAAAAGTGTTGTATGTAAGATGTCCATCAGGACATCATGTCCTCCATCCATGTGAAACAGGATAACAGAGATAGGAATTACCCTCTTCATATCTTAAGTTCTTGGAGGTGGATGCTGTGGGCATGGAGAGAGCTGGGACAACTGTACAGGCTAAAAGTTGCAAGGCAATAATAATAATTTTTAAAAAGTGTAGAAGGTCTTTATTTTTTATTTTTATTAGTGTAGCTACTGCCACCAACAGCACAGGACTAGTCTGTAGAGCTATAAACATCTGTGGGATTGGTGATGTTGGACTGTTTGTGAGCAGAGCCTGGTTTCCTGTGCCCCACGGGACAGTGTGGGTGGCTGAGGAATAACCAAATCAGAAGTTACCAACTTCATATCATAGACTAATCCCTCTCTTAACTCTCCCATCCCAGAAGGTATCACATCTATCATCTAGAGAGCTCTACATCAGAAACTGTGTTGTTACTATAGTTATAAATTCTGCAGCAAAATAAGACCAAATAAAGCCATTCTACTGCAATCTAGTTTAAAGCTAGATTGTTTGTTCATGTCTGAATGTTCAGCACAGGGATGGCAAAGCTCTCTGCAGCAGCCTGACACAGAGAGGCTCCAATGTGAAGGTTGTCCAGCTCCATTTGTCCAGTTTTTTTAGCCTGATTAAAATCATTAGACACAACCTTGCCACAGAGCAGTCCAGCTGAAAGACAGCTCAACTCAATTGCTTGTAAAACTCAAGTTCAGAGATTGACGAGACCGATCAGAAGTAAATTAAGGGTATGACAAGAAGGAGGTTAACGAGGAGAAAGGAACTAAGTCATGAAATTTAATTGCAAGAGTGATTTCTAGTTCCTATCGAGCTTTCAAATGGAGCAAGGATACAGGACATGTCACAAGCACAGAGTGGCTGAGGGTGGCAGGCACCTCTGTAGGTCAGTGGACAACTTGATTCTGCTTTCCAATCGTATGACTATCAGTCCATTCAGACATTTTGTGTTGGCCAGGCAGCAACTCCCTGCAAGCTATGTGATCAATATATATCTACAGAAATATTTATGATGCTTTTCCTATGGATGCTTTAGGAAGGAAATAACAAAGGTTTATAAAAATGTTAATGGAAAAGTAATTAAGTGTCTTGAATGTCATCTAAACAGCTGAAAACTAGAAGGAATATGTGATGTAAAGGTTATATACCTGTCAAAGCTGTACAGATTTCCTTTCCTTGCAAAATGGAGAATCATCAGCTGTGGTTCCTACGAGATCAACCCCATTAGGGCAGTCCCAGAGCTCTCACACACAGGAGGCACAAGGTAGCTGTGTGGCTCATTGAACATCATCACCAGGCTCTTTCAGCAAGATTGCCAGCCTGATCAAAGCCAGTCTTTCCAGCGGCCTCTTATAACAACACAGGATATATAATGACTTGGAAATTCAATCTCCCATTTTTTTAGTACAGCAGGTAAATTTTATCTGTACCTAATATAAATACTAGCCTCAAGGTATCTGTGGACTGATGCATACGAACATTTATTCCTGAAAAATGTCGCTATTACAATAGAGAAGAGTGGCACTAAAATATAGTAATTTCCCAAAGAAAAAGGTTAGTGTTTTTCAGCGTTCGAAGCAGAACACTTATGTTGTTTTGCACAATTTAAAAAAATCCGTGTTAAGAAAACAGCTTCTTATACAACCTCTTACTTTAGGAGTAGAGCTTTTGCTGTTGTATTTATTTTAGCACAGTTAAAATAACAAAAAGACTTTGAAGGGCAGACCAAGCTTCAGAGATGTTATAAATTTAGGTGAAGTTTGTTTGATGAAGTCAGATGATAAGCAGTAACTGTTATGTATAAACAAGAATATTTGTTTGTACAGGATTAGCTCAGTACAGAAATTAAACACAGGTTCCAGAATATGTGTTAAGATGCAAATTCTTGGTTCCTTGCTCATTTTCTGCTCTGTCATACTTTGACTGAACATGATGAGGATGCCAGCAATGCCCTTGTGTCATTTTGAACTTTCTAGCTCCCACTGATAGCAATTTGCATAGCACATGCTATTTGTTTGTATTAAGAAGGACATTAAGATGATGTAGCTGAAATTGTTCTGTGCAATTCAGCTCGGCTTCCATTAGCACAGACTGACCTCAACAAGCCACTTTATCTCCCAAGCTTGTCAAGTCAAGTGTTTCATATAGCATCATTACAACTTCATTTCAGAAAGCAACTGTGACAAAAAGGGAGGTTTCATTAGACTCCGTGTCAATAGCAATCTGATTCGCTTTTCAGAAATTTCATTAGCCAACATAAATTCGAAGCTGACATGCACAGTGTAAGAGGTTCGTGATCACTGAGAAATGAAACTCTCCTCCCTTTGACCAAGCAGAGCTGCCTCTTGTACATGCCCCAGCAGCAGCACTGGTGGTGACTGGTGCTTTACTAGCAGTTCTGAAGCCCTTTGGCTCTCTCTTCCTACCGGCTTTCTGAAACTTTATGTCCGCAGACCCACATCTTTAAGCTTTCTTGTACCCCTAGCAAGGTGGTGACTTGGCAAAATCCGCTTCCAAGGAAGAGGACATTCAAAAGTAACCAAAGGAGCAGTCTCGGGTAAGGGGATGGCCAGTTTGATAGGAGGAGCATTGGGAACCCACCCAGCCATTGCATGGCTAGATCTGCTGGTGGGTCCCCAAATCTGGAGGCATTTGAAGAAGCTGAGACAGACAAACTCAACTTCCCTATGCTTGCCTTAATACAGTGTCTTGATTTACTATTACTCTGCCCACTAGACAACTCTCTTGCCTTTTTCATCTGTGTTGGGAGCCCTTCTTGCAATGCCCTGCTTGCCCACTACAACCCTAATTTCCTGCAGACTCATTTCCTGAGATGCATTTCCTTCCAGGGAGGGACAGCTTTACTTGGGTCCAATGTATAACTCTGGATTCATTTGTCTTTAAATACCTTGCTTTTGCAAGACTCTGTCTGCTGTGTGACCAAGATCTTTGGATTCTCCCCAGTCTTTGCTGTCCTTGCAAATTTTACCAGCAGTGGTTTTTCTATCTAACAGACTATGGAGAGAAATTTTGGAGGGGCGCCTGCTCCTGCTGCTCTTCATAAAATCTCACAGATAGAAATCCATTTGACGACGAAAATACTTTCTAAGATGTTTATTAGTCACTTCTTAATCCACTTAATGCTTTACTCATATTGTACATTGATAATTTGTAATCAGAATGTCAATACAATGCTCAGCAAAGAACCTTGCAAAATCTATTATGTCTTTACTATTGTAAATCAAATATATAATCTCCTCGCATAATGTAATCCTCTCTGCTTGGCGGGTCTTATTTTCTATAATTACATTCCTACTCTTGTCTCACATGGGCTTTCTCACTTTTTTTAGTTTTTGACTGATACTACAACTTATTGTCCTTCTGCGCTCAGGCAGCAAAATGATTTTGCTTTTGCAGCAGTAATGGGAAAATTTCACCCGAAAAGGCTGAAGGCGTTGCTGAGATATGGTAGGAAGCTTGGAAGTGCTTCCAGAAGAGCAAAGGCAAGTGGTAGAGCCCCTTGAGCTGATGCCCTCGACACAACGTGCCAGCAGTGATGCGAGCCACGGGGATGCTTGCCCTGAGAAGCGCCTCTGAACAACGTGCTGCTTTCCTAGGCACATCCCCACAGCCCCATCCCACCCCAGGAGCCGCTGCCTGCGCTCGGGCTCCTCCAGGACTTGCTGCTGGCAGCACCAAGTTCTCACTGCCTTCCCTCCAGAGCTGAAATCGCAGAGATTAAGACTTAATTTGCTCTAGAGCTGTCCAATTTTCTTTACACAGACTGATGCGCATTGTAGTGCCTTTGCTTGTGCCCTCTTGAGAGCACAAAGGAGCTGTCTCATACAAATACCTCCCATTAGCAAACATAATAGTTCACCTTCAGTGAACAGTTCAGAGGTCTTTGGATAGATAATTCCATTATCTCGTGGTGCTACTGAATAATACTTGCTTATGAAATCCTATTTGCCTATATGACACTTCATGGTCCAGCCAGAATCATTTTCTGATACAAGAAATTCGCTAATGGGCACCAGTACTGAAGTAAAGCAAACACTGTTACCAAGAAAGTGGTCATAGTATTTTTCCTGTAAGAACAATATTACTTTTTAAAGTATAATAATGTCATGAATACTGACGGTTTCATTTGATGGCAGTGTGCAGGACTTCTACCCCGGTGGTGGGTAGTGGGATAGCTTTGCTTAGCTGCACTGATCCTGCCAAGCAGTAACTAAATCTGCTCCTGCAGTCTGATCATGGGGACTGGGACAGCTGAGCTGAGGCTGGCTGGAGTCAGGGGCTTCCCATTTCGGACCTGGTGTCTGAGAATATGGACCTGGTGCCCACTCATGGATGAAACTAAGGAGGGCCTACAGTGATTAAACCCTTCAAATCCTCACTGTTCATTTTCCTACCTTAACCTTCCAGGCTGCAAAACCGCCCAGGTGTCCTGCATCCCCTGAGCCCTCCATGTCTCAACGCCCACATAACTGCAATAGCCCCGTCCTTCACAACCCACAGTTCTCTCTCGTAGCTCCCCAGCTTTCCACTCTGCCTGCTCTCTGGGATGGACAGCTTGAAGAAGATCCTGCATGGCCACTGGCCAGCAAAGCATGCGTGCCACTCAGCCAGCCAAATGGTGCGTGTGTTGTCACCAGCCAAGAACCTGGCTCCAGGTCCCCACCGCCTGTTGGGCCTCTTGGCTGCTCCTCTCAGCCTCTGGATGGGCCAGGCAGCTCCCACGGTTCCTTAGCAGCTGGGAGACCAAGCACATCGTCTTGCAGATCGTGTGTCTTGAGGACAGCACAGCACTCAGATTTTTGTCCTCCCTTCTCCTTCTGATCACAGAATCACAGAATCTTAAAGGTTGGAAGGGACCTCTACAGACCATCTAGTCCAACCCCCCGCTCCAGCAGGGACACCCAGAGCACAGGGCACAGGGCGGCATCCAGGCGGGTTTGGAAGATCTCCAGAGAAGGAGACTCCACAGCCTCCCTGGGCAGCCTGTTCCACTGCTCTGTCACCCTCACAGTCAAGAAGTTCCTCCTCACATGGAGATGGAACCTCCTGTGTTTCAGCTTGCACCCATTACCCCTTGTCCTATCACTGGCCACCACTGAGAAAAGCTTGGCCCCTTGCTACCTACAACCTCCCTTCATGTATTTATACCTGTTAATCAGATCCCCTCTCAAATGCTGCCCCTGATGCTGCCTGGTTGCTCCCTGAGCGGGAACTGGGCCTGGTCACGCGTCTGCTCCAGTCGCTGGAAGTCCTGCCAGGGAGAGAGGGAAAGCATTTTGCAAGGGTCCCAATGTCCTTGAAGATGGATTTTAAGAAACTAAATGAGATCGATAATCTGCTGACAAGTCTAAAATCTTACCAATAAAAAAGAGCCCTGCTGAGCTATTCTAAACTTTACTTGTACTGAAGATTTCCACAAAAATGGGTTACTTCTTACAGATTTCACTGATGTTTCTTACTAATTCTGCATACAATACGGAAAAGTCCTGGATATTTGTGGGGAATACACACAGGAATAGATGATGTTTTATGAACAAAAATCTTTCTTTCAGGTAAACAGCGACAATAAAAGTGATACATGAAATGCAATTAAAGCTGATACATGAGCAGACCAGTTTCACCTAGGTTAACTATTTGAGAAGACAGAGGCAGCTCCTTCACACTGAGAATTTAGAAACTGGTTTTTAATTCTCTTGTTTTGATTGATATCAGACTGATACCGAGTCTGAACCCATCTCTCTAAATTCTCACGAGCCCTACTAGGCAACCAGTAGACATGAGCTCTGACTTAGGCTCCAGACCCAAATTTGTGCCTTCCTGCCAGGCATTCAAAATTGTCTTGGACCAAGGTAAAAAGCAAGTACCTATAAAAACGTAAAGCTAGAAATCTGCGAGCTGAAGCACAAACTATGGAAAATTCAGACCCGCAGTTCAGACCCTCCAAAAGAAATCATCACATTAGTATTTTCTATCTATCATGTCTGCAGCAAAATGAATTCTGATTCAGTAGCTGAGTTTATTTAAAAAACAAACTAAATTTCCTAATGTAGGATGCTTTGTGCTCCTTGGTATTTAGTGCATTATTCATTGGCTATGATTTATCTTGTGACACTATTACAGTAGCAAAGCACTGAGATGTGAAGCATGTATGTTATCAAGCTGCAGAAGGACTGCAGAGATGTTTTGCAGATTGGCAAGAATTTTCTTTCTAACTCTGTAAAATTATTATACTCACTATCACTTCTTGATGCACGTGATACCCATGAGTGTCTCCATCAGAGAATGTCCAGGTTGTCTTTGTCAGCAAGGGGAGTGATAACAACACGGTGCCAAGAAGAGCCTATTGCTGGGAAAGGTCTCCTGGGCATGGGGCAGGGGTTCTCATGAGCTGGTCCAAACACAGGAGATGAATTCCCAACTCAGAACTTTCTCTTGTTTTTTCTGAGCTTAAAGAGCCAGAAGAGCTTTTGCCCTTGCTGGTTTTCACTAATAACAGGACTAAATTAATGCAGGCTTCTATATGCAGCCTTAGCTTTTTACATCCTGTCTTGGAATCGGCCTGGCGATCAGCTAAAAGGTCCCAGTTTTTCATTTCGTTATGGCAGGCTGTTTTATTTATTTATTTTAAACAGCAACAAGATGTTTCTGCATGAAGAATTTGCTCAGCAGCCACCAAAAGCAGGCAGATCTGAGGAAGCTGTGTGCATGAAAATGCTATAGGGCAAGTGGGTGTAAATAATCCTAAAGCTGCCTGTCTTCTGAAAGTGAGTGGTATTAACTCATGGATGACATTGCAAGATATGCTAGCAATGAATTCATACTAAGCTCCACTTTAGACTTGCCTGTTCCTTCAGTTTCACTGGCCCCTTGCAGGCACCAGATTATGTGGCTCCTAGATTTGATTTGGAAGAAAAAGTTTTCATGTCCTTCCACAGCTTTTAGTGAATAGCAAACACAATAAGCTCACTGGATTTTGAAGCAATGGTAGTGCAGTGGTTTGTTATTGTGAAATGACCCTTTAAATCCTTCTCCCAAAGGCATCGGGCTTGGCTGAGGTGCCCTGGCCCTGCTGAGAGGAGCGTGGCCGTCCCGCACAGGGTGCTCTGCGCTGACCCCATCCCTCCTCCTGAGGCTAAATGGTCACTTTGCTCTTGGATTTAAACTAGTGTGTCTCTCACATAAAGATTTCCCAAATGGTATTTTTAGTCTGTTTACGCAAACATATTTTTTTTCTTGGGCCAATGTCATTGAAATATAAATGTCCCACTGACAACTGTGAATACTCTCACCAAATCCTGATGCTCAGGCATGAAATGTAACCTTCACAATGAGGAGGTGCTGTAACAGCAGCAAAACTACCACAAATTTTTACAGAGGAAGGTCTGGGTTGAAGAAAACCTGGGACCAACAGCTATTTCCAGCTCAGCTGTGTGTCTTTCACGTTGGCCCCCATTTGCATGCTGTCTCTGTGTCTCCTTATATAAAATGAAAATAATAAGGCTTGTCAGCCATTAAAGGCTAGTGCCAGCTGTAAGCAAATGCAAAGCAACAAATACAGACCAGCAAGTGAAAAACTCTCTTTAAATGCTGTCAACTTATCATTGCACTGTTTGGAAAACAATGGTCCAAGTATCATTGTGGAGCTGTATCTGTTTTGGCAGTTCAAGATTGTCCTCACGTAAGTAAGGTGCTGTCTTCTCATGGAGGTAGTAAATTGCACATGGATTTGTTTTCCACGTTTCCCATGTCCCATGGATGTGGTCCCCACCTGCAGGAGCCCTGCAGAGAAGCTCGTAGGCCAGAGCTTTGAGCTTTGGCACACAGTGATCATGGGTTTATTAGCCAAGATGAAACATATGATTGATATGCTGTGCTTTAAGGAGACACAGTCATGCTTTATGATTCATATATGACTTATAAGTAAGCACTTGCACCAGTATTATAATGGGATCAACTGGTGACTCCTGTGTGATTTAACCTGCGTACAGAGCTCCTGTGTGTGTCACTCGGCGGAACTCCAGGTGGAATCGATGAGTTCACCGGCTTATCCCTGCTTCCAGTGACCCCCAGGCAAAGGCCAGAGGATGCATCCACCTTCGTGCCACCTTCCCCTTGGAAATCCAGCCCGAGGGAGCTCTGCGACACGCACAGCCGCTGTTCTGGGGGGTTGCTGCCGCCGTTGCTCTTCTCCCATGAACAATTGCTATAGCAACCTCCCCGTTGCGTAAGTCTTCTCATTTCTTATTTATCCTAAAACACAGACACAAACTACGGCTGCTTTAAAAACTTACACATTCAAGCCATTGAAAATTTCAAGTAAAAAAGATCTGAGCATTGGTCAGTGCAGAGAAATGTTATCAGGACAGAGAATGAGCTAAGAAATCCTTTTTCATGTACAGAGTCTTGTATCAAAATTTTAGCCAGGAAATTATAGTTTTGATGGATACTCTGGATTTCCGGACCCAGCAGTCATAGGATACTTGTAGTTCATGCTGTCCTGCTGGAGGGGGGATGCCGAGCTCTTGCTCTTCCTTGGCTGGTGGTCATTTGGGGCTGGAGTTGGGTCCCGTGTGCCCAAGGACAGCGATGGCACAGGATGTCTCTGTCCTCTCCTGCCAGTGTCAGATCCCCATGGGAATGTAAGTCAGGGAGGACTGGGGACATTCCAGGACACTGGGGAGAGCATCAGTGCCCTGTGAGCAGGCAACACCAGACCCTGCTCCTCTTCCCAAACGCTGAGGGGTTCGCTGCGCTTAGTACATGTCCCATGGCAGAGCAGGCATGTGGATGGCACGACAGCCCCTTCAGCCGGCCCAGAGGGCTCCAGTAAATGCCCACACACTGTCCAGCTCCATGTCCTGACATTCCACAGCTCCACCTGTCAAGGGAGAACTCATAGATCTCATTTGCCACGGCAAAACTCATAGGTCTTTTCTAGACCAACTCATAGATGCCTCATAAGGTCATGCATGGGACTTAGCCATCCCATCTGTTTTCTACAATCACTTTCCATTTCTTTCTCCTTTCTCAAGGCCATGAGTCTGTGGTTGTCCTTGTCATGGAACGGAAACCCGTCCATCAAGCAACCAGCCACTTACTTAGTGCTCAGCAGGAATTTAGATCAGAAAACTCTCTTTCTCTGAGCTGTCACCATGCAATTGCCCCAATGAGATCTGCAAAAATGAAATCATTCTTGAAATACAGTGAACTGTCAGCTGCCCTCTGCAATGCATACGAAGGTCTTGTGTCACCTCAGAGTGTGCTAGCTTGATACCAAGGCAGATCCCCCAAATTAAACAAAAAAAAATCCCGGGAGAGGTCAGGACGGTGTCTCTCACTCAAGGCAGGGTTTGCCATTGGATACCTACCCCCTGGCTGCCCATCAGTCCCCCCACTGCTCACCTCCTGCAAGACATTTTCACTCACCCCTTGTTTTTTTAACTGAAATTCAAAACCCATCACTAAAATATACACTTTTTTTTAATCAGTTATTGCTACTTTAAATATCTGCTTTTATGAGAATTTGAGGGGAAAAAATCACCACTAGGATTTCCTGTAAAAATCCCTATAACTTTTGAACTGACCCTGTTTTAGAAATGTTAAGACAAGTTCCTGCTCGACTGTGCAACACAGTGCCTGCTTGTTTCCTGAGTCATCGGGTTTCATTTTTTACTTAAAAGTATAATATTTCACTGAAGAAAAAGTAGCTATTTCTGAGAGAAAGATTTGAGTCTCCCCTGTGCTTAGCCAGTTCATGCCCAGCTTTAGCTCCTGGCAGAGACTAATTATGAGCCCTGAGTAGGACACTTAGCCCTAACTTTTGATCCAACATTGTTTGAAAACTGATCTTTTCCAGCTTGGACTGCCTGCAGATCTCTAGCTCTATGTTCTATTTCTGGCCCTGCCACAGGATATAAATTTGGGAAAATAATTTGAATTGTCTATGCCTGACCTTCCATGTGTGTAAAGGGAGGAGAGGAGAAATTAATTTATAGGGGTTAATGGAACTCATTACAATCATGCTTGCAGATCTAATTAATGAAACTATAGTTCACTTTTTTTTTTTTGCCCAGGCTTCTTTTCACAAAAACAGTCACAATTGTCCTGCACTACGATTTGTATGAGAGGTTTGATGCAACCTCCTTGGAGAAATCAGGCAAGGTGGAAATAAAATGCCCATGGCTGCATGGAAGGGGAGACAGTTTCTTGGAGAGGTGAGTCAGTTCCCCAGCAGCAGGGAGACTACATTTAAAAATAATAGTGCCAGGAAGCAGGCACACATGGTCCACCTGTGGAGCTCCACCAGGAGCATGGTCCACCTGTGGAAGGATTTGGGCTGTGAGCTTCTGCTCCTCTACATTCACTGTTCAGGTGTCTCAATTGCACTCGGAACATCATCAGAGCTGTGTGTCTATTTTAAGGGTATATGTTGATCTTCCCTTTGGAAATGCACCGGCCATATTCCTCTCTGGATCCATAGGCAGCTCAGCTCAGTGACCCAGAGGAAGGAATTTAGCCTCAGGGTTCAAACTCTATTTCCTTATAGTTTTGAATATAAGCTGATGGACGTGCCTTTGCTTTCACATTCTAGTAGTTCTCACTAATGGGTCTCTTGTGTTTAGGGTGATTATACCAAAATTAAAATGTTCTGTTCTGTGTAATTTTTCTGGTAGTGTCAGGAATAAGTGTCTGTTCTTCAGTTTTCCTGTAGCTGAATTGCTCCCAAAGGATTTTTCCTTCTCTGTGACTTTATACATGGTGCTGGGCATCACAAGAGTACTATCCTGAACTATTAATCCCTAGCATGTTTAAGGCAAAATCTTAGCTATTGCGTGTGCTTGTTAAGGAGAGAAACTGATCCCTTTAAAAAGCAGATTACTCCTTTAGAGCAGGATAACCAGATTTTCCTTTTAAAAAGTTGGCAGTGTAATTATCCTATAGGAAGCAAAGTCTGATAATGCCCAGAACTGCTGCCTATAAGAGAGTCTTGGGAGCAGAACAGAGGTTAGAGATGACTGTTAATACAAAGATCAGACTCTGGCATTTTAAATCCATGGATTTTGGAAGGAG
>VZSG01000002.1:4532463-4545726 GCA_013398315.1 Nothoprocta pentlandii
GGTCAACCCCTAATCTGTACTGGTGTCCGGGGTTATTCCCGGACATATAATAACACTGAGGTCTGTTGCTGCTGCCTTCCCCACCCCTGCAGTGCCAGGTGACCCAGGTGGTGCCAGGCAGGGGCAGAACAGGGCAAATGTGAAGGGCAGCTTCCTCCATGAGGAAAGCTCCTGCTCTCGAGCACAGGCTCTGCAACTCCTGCATCCTCAGCTGCCATCAGCGGCTCAAAGGAGAGATGAGGAAAGGGATGCTGGTGCCTGGAAATCTTACCACTAACTGGACTCTGTCCAGTTCTGTCAGGTATAAATTCAATTTATACCTGAAGCAACCACTCAAGTGGTGAGGGCTCCTCCTTATCCTATCTTCCAAAGCATAAAAGTGGTAACTCATGTGGTTAAGGAGTACAATTCCTAGCAAAGACAGGCCTAGCCCTGCCCTTCCCAGGAGAGCCGAGGTCAGGCTATCCCTGGCTGTCACTGGAAAGTTTCTGCTGTGAAATAGCCATCAATACAGCCATCTATCTCATCTCAGCAAATCACGGATTTGGATGGTAATGTGACCATCACAAAATAATTAAAGTGGAACCTTGAAAAAGAGAATTAACTTTTCATTTTGCAAAATGTTTTTCCCGCCTCTTGCCAGAGCTGGGAAAAACACACAGAGGACAGGTTAGAAACACACTCCCTGCTCTCCCTCAGGGCTTCCCTTTAGAGCAGAGCTTTTGAAAAGCGAAGGCAAGCGGGAAAGAGTGAGAGCGGCTCCTGGAGCCTCCTCCCGCCGTGGCTCCTTGCACAGCTCTGCTCCACGGGGCGTTCCTGCAGCGGTGCCTGGATCAGGGAGCTCCGAGCCCAGGGCACTGGCTGGGCGAGCTGCCTCCAAGGGATGCGACAGCAGCAGGATTGGGCACCTTCCAGGACATGTTGCCGAGTTCTTGGCACAGCCCGGTGCCTCCTTGGTCCCGCAGCACACAGACCACATCATTTATCTGGTTTTCAGCTGGTGGGCAAAGCTTCTACATCTTTTATGTCACAAAAAAAAAAAAAGAGTAAGCATTTCTGGCTGTACCACGAATCTGAGCGGGCAGCGCCTGTCAGCGAGTCACCGCAGGCCGGCGCCGAAGCTGCCCCGGCGACAGAGCGGGGCCTGCAGCAGCATGGCGGAGCCGGCGCCCGATAAGAGCACAGACAAGGGGTTGCTGCTGCTGTGCCTGCTGCCTTGCAGAATACACGGCCAGCAGGGCAAATCCAGCCCGGGGAGCCTGGCCGTGGCACTGCTCACGCTTTCCTTTACCCCTCAGCATGTCTCATTTATGCGGGGTCCAGCTGTGCCTGCCCCAGCCGTGGGGAGGCCTAAGACTACAGAGGCCACCCCTGGGCCCTGCTGCCTTACTCACACTACCCATGAAATGGGCAAACTCCTGCTAACCAGACTCGCACCGATTTCCCAAGTCCTGATTCTCCTTCCCGTGTGAATCTGGCGCAGCTTTGCAGCTCTGACAGAGGAGGCTGTTTTCCCTGAATTTGCCAACACCCACACACGTACCACTCAGTTCGGTGAACGAGACCATTAGAAAGGCGGCAGGCGAGATGCCCTTAGCAGCAACTCATGGAGGGAAGCATCTCTGGCATCTAAATAAACCCCATGCTAAGCAGTGCCTAAAAATCAGAGGAGGGTTAAAGAAGTTTAAGGACTTGCCCCAGTTTAAATGTAAATCTAAACATAGGTAGCCTTAGATCAAACTGCCACAGAGAGAAAGTCACAGAGAGAAAGTTAACATAAAGATATAATGTCTCCTATGAACTTCGTTGCACATTAACTACTGTAGTAGGCAAATATTTCTTGTATTTTGGGTGCATTTTAATGCAGTTTACTTGAGGGAAATGGGAAAGGTCTTCTCATATGACAAATCAGCTGGTAGCATGTGAGCAGTAGGCAGGATCATTTTGATTGTCTTGACCAGTGGGAGATGTTAGCACTGACCTTGCACTGAGGAAAATGTCTGCACAAACATCATGTCAGTGGAGGACTGAGTCTCAAAGACGGGACTACCAGGACAGCCTGCTCACCTAGTACACAGGTTTAATGGAGCTGCACAGGTTTACCTCTGAGAAGTGAGCCTGCCATAAGTCACAGCAAAATATGAACCAGACATTTCCACAGACATCATGTTGTCTTATTCCAGCTTTTCCTTCTGAATTTGACCCAAAAGGGCTTTCCAATCTCCTGAGAGACTGTGATTTTGGACTGAGCGAATGCTCTGGCCTCTAATGGTGCTATGGGGGAGATAGGTGGAGGCTGGGCAGGGTCCAGCCCAGAGCTGCTCATCACCTGCAGGCTTATAGGCCCTCCTCAGAGGTAGCGACCCATGAACATAAGCATCACTTCTGCAGGCGTGACACAAATGACTGCAGGTGAACTGGGCCATATTCTGACATTGGAGGCACAAAACAAGGTCAGCCCGTATCAGCAACGTTTGGAGCGTTTACTGTTATGTAACACAGCCACAACTAGGTCAAGGAATTAATCTCACTGAGTTCCCAAGGGGAGCTGAACAGAGGGACCTCTGAATGAGAGGAAGGTAATTGGAGGGCTGTGGGAGAGAAACATCCTGCGTCAGCCCTGACACTGCTGCACGAGTCCACACAGTGAGGCCTGGCCTTAGCAGTGCTCCACTGAAGTCCCTCCTAATGTCAGCAAACCCTGCCTGGGTTTACTGGTGCAGAGAGCCTCATTTCGAAGGACACACGGGTCATGACTTGCTTGTTGCACAGCGATGCTGCTGCAGAGCCTTCTGTGGGATGGGTGGACCCTAGCAGAGAGGAACATGCTATGGAGCTGAGGTACACGTAGTCCGCCTCATTGGCTCTTCATACCTACACATTTCCTGTGAGATATTTTTTTCAGAGTTTTCTTAATTAAGCAAAAACTAGAAAGCCCCACCTTGCAGCGATGTATTTGTTTACCTTGCAGGCCACAGAGGTCAACCACAGGCTTCTCTCAGCCTTCCATGGATGACCTCCTGGGCAGCTTCATCTGGCCAAGGCAGTGCAATGCAGTGTTGTGAAACCACCCTTGAAGGGTCCAAATATCCCTCCTCCTTTATAAAAAGAGCCAGTTTGCTTTCAGTCCAGTCTACAGCATGGACTCCTTCAGCAGAGCTATGGGAAGCAGAGGAGGCATGGGAGTCATCCAAGGAGCTGAATGAACTTACACCTGCCCCATGGCTTGGAGCAGAGGTAGTCTGGTTGACTGGAGAATTGCTGGGATAGAAAACATGCTTGGTGGCAAGTACTGTTAGTCAAACCCTGGAAATCACCCTGATTTTTTGTGTTTTCTTTTTGTTTATTTGTTTTGTTTGAGTTCTGAGTCTCCTACCTTTTTTCCTAACCAAGCCCCTGTTAAGAGACTTGCAAACAGCTAAGAAAATCTGTGTAGCTAAATGCAAAAAAACCCAAAACAACCCTAATATACAGACAAATCTGATATAGCAGCCCATGCCACCGACACCAGACTCCCAGCTGCCTGGAGAGCCCTTCCTGTGTCCTGGAACCTGCCCAGGCCCTGCACAAAACGGAATGAGACCTTTGCATGAAAGGGAGATACAGGAAATAGAAAAGTCAGCACAAATAACAGCCCAGAGTTGGATCAAGAAGCCAAAGAAACTTTCAGCTAAAGCGAGGATAATTTATTAACTCTAGCATAAGAGGAAGTCAAACCATGCCAAGAGCATAAGAGGAAGTTAAACTGGCCAAATATTTACACTTCATTAAGATATTTCTACTTCTATGAAAATTCATAGGGAGCTTTGCTATACTCAGATAGGAGAGATTTTCCTTTGAAATAGTATTGTTTAGCAAACTCACTTAATGTGTGTTAGTAAACACTTTTTCTCCAGAGACATGTCAATTTTACACACACTTTCTCTCCTCTCCAGTGCAATTCTTCCCCAAAAGTGAGTGTGTGTGCAAGTGTGTAGTTATTACTCTGCAAGGTGTAGACTGCCCTCACTGAAAGGATTCATGAAACTGCATATCTCATGAAGGCAGCGATGGGTCTATCAGCAAAGGAAGCCCCCAGCCAGCAGAGGGAACAACAGATGCCTTCGTCTGCTAATGCCAGCTGCAGCCAAGGAGCCAAGGTAGGCATTAGGATACCCAGCTGGAGAGAAATCATGCAGATTAACAAGGGCTTTTCTGAGTACAAACACAGCACACTAGCCAGAGGGAGCACGCTGGGCTGAGAGCAGCCTGGAAGGGAGCAAGGCACACAGAGATATGGGTGCTGGAAGGCAACAGGGGCTCATTACTGCTAAAGAGCTCAGAGATGGTGGGTAAAAAACACCCTTTTTCTAGGTTGAAGAATATAAGTCTGTTACATGGACTACTCACCTGTCTGGGAAGTCTCCTTCCAATTCCGACCAACCTCAGTGCCAGCATAGGGGTGGCTATGCATGCAACACACACAGGAATTAGGATCAGCTGGAACAGGCAGGTGAGGAGTAAATAATCCTGACCACAGCATTTGCCTGCAACTGGGAAGTATATGAAGATGCCAGGCCCTAAAGCAGTTCAAAGTGTCACCATTTGCATATACAACCTAATAAACCTGCTGGCTTCTTCCTTCTCTCTTCTGTGGAGGAATTCCTCACCTCCCTCTCCCAACTGCCACCAGCAAGATTTGGGCTTTGGCCAACATCTGATGAAGCTCCATGTAAGAAAGCTATAGTCCACTCTTTCTCTGCAGAAGGAGCCCCAGCCCACGTCATATGGGGCCCTCATTGCTCCTCATTACTTGGCAGACCACAGTGGGGCTTTGTACAAGCTACATACAGAAGACTTGGAAGTTGTGCTGCTGCAGGTGCCATTTTTCGCAGTTCTCTACACACATTTCTTCTCCTGTCTCCCTTTGAATCCTGGATAACTGGCCTCTAGGTAACCAAGTAGCTAATGCACCAGAGTTTATCAGATGATGTGTTTAAAACATTCATAAATGAACTTTTCTATGGTGCAGATGGTGGATGGCAAGTGCTTAATTGTGGTGTAAAGACTCGTGCTTGGTGGGCACTCGTGAGTGAGGATCAGAACAGCCTACTTGCGCCTCTTCCATCCATGAGTAATGCATCCATCTAAGCACAAGCCAATAAAACCTTGCATCCCACTGCTTTATATTTTATGTGTGTATGTACAAATAGTTACTAGACAACAGTTGATGATATTGAAAGAAAATCTAGAAGAGCCACATTTTATATCTTTAATATTCAGTTAACTGTCTGCTTCCCTCCCTAGTACTGACTTCTGCTCGTTTTCCTGCCACTGAACCAGTCCCCTGTAGGGGCCAGGCTGCAGTGTGGTGGTTTGCATTACAGGCCTGATCCTTGACGTGCTTCCCATTTCTCACCCTGAGGTGACCACAGACATTTGAACATTGCGCCTTGGACCTCAGCATCCCCATTTTAAGCATAGAAATGCTGAGAACACAGAGCGTGAAGATGAGCCACCAAGCTAGGAGCAGAAACTTGAACTGACCATTACTTGAACCCCTGATCAAAATTTATGGCTTTCTACCTCCTCTCTTATCTTCTTGCTATGAACCAAAATAGTCAAAGCTCCTTCTAATAAAGCACTTGCTTCTAAAGACCTCTGATACTCTCCCTGCAGCATCAAGCTGAATAGTCTCCTCTATCACCATTATTATTAATAAAACCCATTTTTTCTCACTTTAAATTATTGCTAATCAGATTTATTTTTTTTTTAATCAGAAATGATCACGAATGCACCTGCAATTATCCAGGGCCCAATTAGACTGAAAAGAGGAGGGTATTCAACAGCCTGCCCTCAGAGCAGCAGCCAGCACAGTGCAAACCTGGACCTTCCTTGTTCTCCAGATGCCCACATGATAACACCCTTATTTACAGTGAGACATATATCTTTGGGAAACAGACTGTAACGTTACTGCAGGAAATATTTCTGGCTTGGTATCGGTACAGAACCCCAAATAATTAAATAACCAACTCTTGCTTTGTTCTGCCTGTCAGGATCATATTGAAACAGCACAGGTGGAGTATATCCTCTTGAAAGAGGAAGATAGGGGCTAACAAAGAGCCTTGGTCTAGACCAAAAAGGCAAAGTTTAGTGTCTTTAAAGTGCAGGTCATGCTTGGGAACTAATAGAAAACATGGTTGTATGACTAAGTGCAAGGATATGTAAAGGGGGTTTCGGACACTAGTTGGTTTTCATGAGCTGGGAGACTGATTTTGCTTTTCTCAGGTGGTGGAGAAGAATTGAAAGAGTGAGAGAGAGGAGAAAAAGAAAAAGAAAAGAAAAACGGCAGTTCTCACGGGGTGAAAAGAAGTTTCTGGTGTTGAAGGCTCTGAGCTGAGCTCTTTGCTCTCTGGGAGCACAGTCTGATTTCATTCCCTGCACGCTGCGGTCTCAGCGTGAGGGATCTGAAGTGAAGGCACGCAGCCGTCCTCATCGGGATGTAACAGGAGAGGTGATTCAGCAGCGCTCGCGCGATGATGAAGGTGATGATGATAGCTATCAAAGAACTTAATGGCTCGAGATTTACGTCCGTGGCAACAGAAAGGATGTCACCAGTTACGCTGTGGCTTTTTATCTACTGCTTCATGTTTATTGTTTTCTCTCAATATGCCACATAATACCTACTGCCACTGACCGACAGAGGCAACAAAGCCACGCTTGATCGGCTTGTCAAGGTCACCTGTAAAACACACGCAGCCAGATTTAATCGGGAGAGGAGCAGGGGGCGGCGGCGTTCATCCCCCCTGCCCTCCACGTTCCCTTGTCAAGAGGAGAACGTGTCTTGATGAAGCTCCCTGCGCTGCCCAGGCCCGGCCTAGCGCCCATTGCGAGCCGGCGGTCGCCCCCGCCGTCCTGCGCAGCATCGCTCCCGCTCCCCTTCCCGCTGCAGTCGCCATGGAAACGAGAGGCCCTTTCCCAGCCTTTCCTGCGGCAGCCATGGCTTTCCTTGCAATACCTTCTGTTACATTAAGACCTTGCAAAATAGCTCCAAGGCAAGGAGGGGTTATCTCCACGGCATGCGGTGTGGGGTTCCTGCCGAACTCCATTCCCTGATGATTTTCGTGGGAGGAGAGGGCACCTTGTGTTCCCGGGCTTGGAGAAGGAAAGTCCCCTCTCAAAGCACGCAGGGGACGACTAAGGCTGTTTCTAACAAAGCTGCAGAGCTACGTGTGCCGGGGCAGGGAGCGTGTGAGCTGGGGGTGCAGCAGCAGCAGCAGCAGCAGCAGCAGCAGCAGAGGATGCTCTGACAGGGTGACCAGCAGAAATACCCGTGTGGCTTCAAGAAGGGGGCTGGTTTGGGGGTGTTGCTGCTGAAGACCTCGTGTGCATCCTGGGCAGGTGCCACTGTGCATAAAGAACCAAGGGTAGGGGGCTGCAGGTGAACTACTGCCTACCTGGAGATGGAAAGCTTTGAAGACTGGGTGGGAAAGGCAGGGGAGGGAATGTTTTCCAGAAAAAAACCTTAAGAAAGGGTAAATATTTTTGGTAATTTTATTGCTTATTGAAACCACTTTTCATGGGTGAAAGGTGTTATGCAACTAGCGCAATAAGAGATGTGATGGATGTGTTTGTTACGAAGTAGAGCACCAACTCTGAGAGGTCTGCGCTGCACACAAAAGGACTCCTGCGTGGTTTTGTGCTGATGCATTTCTAAACCGAGAAAAAAATGAAGATAAAAAGCACTCCTATAACTCTCTTTTAAATGGAAAAGAAAGTGTCTTGTTCTACAAGACTCAGAAATAGAACATGAACAGTGACTTAATAATATAAAGAAAAAAGAACCTGAAAAAGGGACACTTGTTATCTCTCTCGCTGTTCCTTGCACTGTAGTTAATGCAAGACAGCATTAAAGACTGACATTAAATTAGGCCCACAATATTGAAGCCTATGGTACAGGCATTTTAATAACTTAATACGATTCATTTTGAACTGAAACAACTTGATGTGAAGCCCTCTACTTCCAGAAAGCATTTGGGAGAGCAGAGTGTGCTTGAAGTAACATCTTACTAAACATCTCTCTCCTGGGCACTTTGCTCCTGTGCCAAGAGACAGGGTTTGTGCCCCCGGCACCTCGGAGAGCTCTGGTCCCGTGGCCACCACTTGCCTAAAACCCGTGAGCGAGTGCAGAGGAAGGCCCCGGTTCAGCTCCTTCCTCTTCCTCCCAGCTCGGTGCAGGGGTGACCGACAGCAGGCGCGGGAGGAGAGGGGCCCGATGTCCCCGAAGCGGCCGCCCTGCTCCTGGTGCTGGAGCCCTGGCCACCCCTCTGGTTACACTGCTGCCAGCATCCCCAAAAATGCTCTCCTGCTGCAGCCTGCTCCCTGGTGAAGTGCCACATCCATCAGCTAAGGATACCGAAAAAGAGGGCGTGTGTTCAGGCTCCTGTGAGACAGTTTCTAGGCAAGATTTTTTTCCTCTCAGAGGTGTTACTGGAGCAAACTTCTACAGGGCTGTGCCAGGGCTGACTGCGGTGCCGGCTCCCACAGCCGCTGGGATCCCAGGCTTCCTGGTGCTGCCAGTGCTTCCTGAGCATCCAGACCCTGCTGCCAGGAGGGAGGGAGGTGCGGGAGGGATTCACCCCCTGCAGGGTGTCCCTGATGCACGGCTAGAGCTGCGGTGCAATCCCAGCCACAGCATTTTGCTGCACCCCAAAGGCGAATCTTTTCATGCAGGTTGCCTCGGTGCGCCCAGCTGCTTGGAGAGACACGACAAAGAATGGGAGAGAGTGCTCAAAATGCTGAAATTCCGCTGCTTTCACAGGCAGCCTCGAGCATGGAGCTCCTCTAGGCGCCTCTGATGTGGGATTCAGCAGCCAGACACTACTGCAGACTTTGTGTTTGTTTGGTGGCTGTGCAGAGCCCATGGAAATGAGCCCAGGGTTTTTTCTTTCCCTGCTTTTCAAAGCTTAACCTGCCGATGAGTCACCACGGGGCTGGCTTGTGAATTAGATCACGCAGTTATTTGGTAGAGAAATCCCTTTCTGAGGCACACCAGCTCCCACAGGACAACGCGCAATTCCTAAGGAGCACAGGCACCAGATACAACCTGAGCGCCTTGGACGACTCCCCTCCTGCCTTATTTAATTATCCTCTCGCAGCCGTAAGAGGCCACTGAGACCCAGGGTTTGCCAGCTGCTTTCCAAGTGTGAGGACTCCGTTTTGGGGCAGATGTGGCTTCACACATGCTGAAAAATAAATACAGGCAATAACTTATAAAGGAAAGCACCAGCTTTCCCGACAGCCTTGTGGAATGGCTGGTCGGGCAGCCTGAAAGGCCACCACAACAGTTCATTTAAATCTCCCGGCATCGGTCAGGGAAACAGCCTTGTTTCCACATAGCACCTCTCCAGGTGCGGGATCCGAGCGCCCGCTGCCCTCCCCAGAGAGCACGAAGCTGAAGCAGTGAACAGCTCTCCTCGACAGTTCCTGCCCACAACTGCATCACAGAGAGCAGCTGAGCACCTAGTGAGCACTAGAAGCCTCTGGGAATACAATTTGCAAAATAAACCAACCCTTGGCGGTTTGGAAATTCATAGTTTCCAAGGGCGTGATGACAGACTGGCGCTCAGGGTCAACGTTTTGGCCTCATGGATGATGTGCGACTAATGGCACAGGATATTGGATGTGATAACAGGAACCAGTATGAATTAGCCTGTTCCTCTCTCACCTGGCAGTGACATTTATGCATCTGCTCACTGGTTTATACATCTGCCCACATCCTGAAGGGCTTTTCCACCCCAGCACCTGGTCAATATCTCCAGGTGTCCCCAAAGCAAGTGCTGCAGGGTGCCTGGGAGACTGAAGACCAAGGGTGGACAGAGAAAAGGACCTGGAGTTTGCAACTCCAGTGCTGCACAGACCAGGAAAACCATGACCCGAGACAGTATGAGCTAAACGCAATGTAACTTCTGGGTTTCTGATGATTTTGCACCTCAGTCGCTCTGTGTACTGCGAGCCGAGATGCAGCATTGAAGGTGAAACCAGGACAACTTGAGTTGCTGATAAAAACACCCATTTTTCTAAAATGTCAGGTACCTTAATGCTACTAAGAAGATGTCAATTCAAGAGGATGGATGACTCTTCCCCAGTCCTGTGTGGCTTGTTTGCAGAGTGTCATTCCCAGAGAGGGCAGCCTGCTTTCAGGATGTGGAGGTGGGAAGGTCTATGAATCAACATTTGCCTTTCAGAGAGCGGAGTGTTGCCAACTTCATGTCAAATAGGAAGAAAGTAAAGCTCCGTGCGTGACAAAGGTTGTTCACGGGTGGATCACAGCTGGGGAAAGACTTGGGAAGACTGGGAGGTGCAGAAGGAGTCAGAGATATATAAACAATAGGAGAGTGAGGAGGGCCCACTTGAGCTTGTGTTGGATTGGTTTGATTGAAACAACGGGGGATGGATGGAGAACCTAGACAGCGTGGACAGGCCACCTGTCCCACAGCTGGATGCTGCAGTGGAGGAGGGCTTTTCCTCAGCCCTTCAGAGCAGCAGTCGCAGGATATCAGCTCCACGTCGCCTGCTGTGGTGTGACACGAGGCTAGACCTCCCCAAAAGGGCTGCCCGTGGGGAGCTGGCAGGTCCATCCTCAAGGCCCTCGGAAAGAACCTCCACCAGCTTCGGAGGGTTCCTTGTAGCTGGTCCCATGGGAGAGCCCTGTGCCCCATTTTCCTAGAGAACAACATATTACTGGGGTTTGTTTCCCTCATGGCCATGGAGGGAGTTTCTATTACATGTTAATGGAGTTTCCTTAATTTTGCATTTATTACAGATAGCTTCAAGTAGGCTTTTGGCAGGTTAGGGCTGATTTTGCTAAATGCATTTGCCCTTGTGCCTGTAACATGTAGGGAGTACCGTTAAACGTGGCTTGAGGAAGACAGTCACCCTAACCTTGACATGTCAGATACATTTTGCTTTCACCATTTTTATTTGATCTATCACAGAAATCTTCCTAAAGTTGGCTCTTTTTGTGTTTATGCAGCTTTCTTTTCCTAAGATCACTCTCCTGCTGCACTTCTTATCTACTCCCTTTTCTCCAAAGTATCCGTGAAGCGGAGCCAGTGCAAAGTCACCCAGTGAACACTGGTAAGGTTGGATTTTGCAGTGTTGACTGGTGTCAAGCAGGGCCAGGCAGCTCCTGCTGCAAACAGCAGCATAGGAGAAGGGAGCAGAGACAAGGATCAAGGAGGAAAAATGGGGAGATTCAGGCGCTCCCCGGGGAGGAGGGAGGCCGTGGGGAGGCTGCCGCAGAGGGCTGTGTCCCAGCGCCAGCCATTCAGTATCCCAGGAGAAGGTTTCCTGATGTGACGGTGCTCCCGGATGATGCTGCAGATCCTTGGGGCTTTGCCTGTGGCAGAGCAGCCTTGGCACAGGGCACTAACAGCGGGATCAGGTTGCCATTAAATAGGCCAGCACCAACACATCTAATCAAGCTCACTGAGTGGATCTCAAAGCATCACTCTGCAAAGCTGGAAAGACCACAAGCAGCCCCACAGAGCCTAGAGTTTGGCTTTCAGAACAAGAGACAACACTGACGACGCAATTCAGCTCCAGGAAGGTTGCAAAGTTGCACTTAGGGTGTCTCTGAGAAAGCTGCTGTTGGTGGTCCCCAGCAGTGACATTATACTGGCAATCTGTGTCTGCTCAGGCTCTTAGATGCCCAGTTGCCTATAAGGAGCAGCACATCTAGATGCCTGTAGGAGCTCCAGGATCCTCAGCCTGGGACACTAGTGTCCTTTCCATTCGAGGAAATGGCAGTGGCATTCGAGTGTCTGCACACATTGGCACATGGTGGTGTCATCTCCACACAACTTACAGTCCCATGAGTTTCAGCAAAATGCTCCCTACAGGCCTAAGCCACAGGAGCAAAACTGAGGGGGTAAATCTTACTGTTGTGCCGGGGAATGACTTGGTCTGTCGTGTAGATGTCCTTGTTCCACTGAGCATTTCTAAG
Source organism: Nothoprocta pentlandii (assembly GCA_013398315.1). NCBI lineage: Eukaryota > Metazoa > Chordata > Aves > Tinamiformes > Tinamidae > Nothoprocta > Nothoprocta pentlandii. Next base: position 4,544,450 of record VZSG01000002.1, read on the forward strand.
ATTAGGTCAAAGCTCTGGCACACAAGCTGCAGGAAATGCCACCAGAGGGACGTGGGCCAGCCGAGTCTGCCCTGTGCCTTTGGATCCCACCTGGGAGCAGACCCAGCCCCATGCCAGCAGTCTGCAGGATGCTAGATGTTCTTAGATGTTATGTCTTGAATTGTGCTCTGCCTCTGAGGGACATCAACACTCACATTGCACAAAATTAAGGGCAATTCAGCCCTCAGCCAACTGCTGGCTGAGGGATGAGTAAAGCACTGAGAAGCTGTAGCCTAAAGCTGACCGATGAGAGACTTCAAGGTGTCTCCAATTGGTTATGGCAGTGATCTTAGAGCAGGATGGAGTTTTGCTGCAGCAGTGTAAGATTTGCCAAGGAACATCTATCAAAGCCCAAGTGGCTGGTGGCAACACAATGCACTGAGGAAAACCTTAGGGTTTTAGTAATCCTTAGGGTTTCCCTGGGCTGTGGGAAACAAAACATCATCGCAAGTGCAGAACAACACCCACACCATGCTGGACCACTCCAAACAAGGAGAGAGCTCCAAATGAGCAAGTGCAGCTGGATTTATAGCTGCAGCAGCAGACACTTCAAGAGCTCCTGCTGCCAGTTTAGCCAGGCTGAGTTTGCATAGTCACAGCCCTGGATCTGCCTTGCAGGAAATGCAGAGTCCGAGCGTGGTGGATATGAACAGGAGGGGGGGATTTTCTGCATGTCGAGGTTAAGGACCAAGCTCAAATTTTCCTGGTGGTCATTTTGTGTGAAAAGCAGTCTCCATCTGCACCACGTCCATCCTTGCAGCCCTCAGCACCAAAAGGGCAGTGGGGATAATGTTCTTCATGATAGTCAGGGTTGGAGGACAGGCTTCAGGTGGGATCCTGCCAGCATTTCCCTGCAAACAGCCTAGGAAGATGAGCATGAAGAATTTTGGTGAACCCCACCAGGTCACCTGCAGGGGCAGTTCAGGTGGCCTGCAATGAAATGCACTGGTGGCAGAAGTTGCACCAAGTTTGCAGCTCCATAGCCAGGCTTGGATGTGCTTTTGCACGTAAAGGAAAAAGCAAAGTGGAGCTCAGTGCGGGGCAACGTCTGAGCCCAGGGCTGCACTCCTGCCATCCTGCTGTTGCTTCCTATCAACAGCATTGATTGCATGTCAATCTCAATGAACAAGCAGCACAACAAACGAGAAGGAGCTGCTAATTGGTGCTGCAGCAAAGCTGTAAATCAAAGATTATGACCTGGACGAGGGCACAGAGTGCACCCTGAGTAAGTTTGCAGA
>VZSG01000002.1:4550902-4575212 GCA_013398315.1 Nothoprocta pentlandii
TAGGTGTGCCTGCTTGAGCAGGAAGGTTGGACTAGATGATCTCTAGAGGTCCCTTCCAACCTTGAAGATTCTGTGATTCTGTGATTCATTGCCATGGTTTAGGCAGCGAGATCCACTGTGTTGCTATCCCAAGCAACACAGTGCTATCCCAGTAACTGAGTACTAAACATGTGGCACAACTCAGATCTCCACACACCATGAAGATCTGAACAAAACTTATGGGAGTTTTACATCAAATAACTTTGTCAAGCCATCTATACTACGAACTGCTAAAAAAAGAAAGAGAAGGAAGAGAAAAATGTGATACTGTTTCCTTATTGCATATGCAAACAACATGTGTCAAGAGCAGAATTTCCCCAAAGCAAAGTCCAGGACTGCAGGGCGATTCTTTAACTGATCATGGTGCAAGAGATGATGATGTTGTAGCTTAGCAATGCCATCACACTGACTCACACCGCCTATCCAGTTAGCTAAATATACACATAGTAGATTATTTTAATGACGCCTACCTTTGGGATGAAGTCACCTGCTGCTGTGGATCAGCCCTGTGAGAAACGTGAACTCCTGGGCAATTCATGGGCAGACCCTGCAGCTGCGAAGAGCTGTCACCACGTCCTGCCCCACGGTGCTGCTTGGCCTGTGCCACCACGAGCAGGGTGAGGGCTGCACCCAGGTACCCGCTGGGTTGCAGTACATGGTGTGCAGCCCCTGGCATCACTAGAGAAACCTCGACTGCGACGCTGGGAATCATTTCAGTGCCCCGGCTCCCCAGTCTGAGCCTGGGAGGAACTGGAAGGGAAGCACGTGCCTGTTCACACCTAACATTTCTGTAGCAGTCGGTAGTGCAGACCAAGCAGAGCACCAAATGTGGAAAGCGCTGGGTAACAACGAGCACCCCAGTGCTCCAGTCAGATTTAGCCAGAGGTACATGGAGATGATGTCTAGGCGGATACTTGGAGGTGCAATCCACATCTCACAGAGTCACAGACTGGTTGAGGTTTGAAGGGACCTCTTGAGATCATCTAGTCCAACCCCCCTGCTCCAGCAGGGACACCCAGAGCACGGGGCACAGCGTGACATCCAGGTGGGTTTGGAAGATCTCCAGAGAAGGAGACTCCACAGCCTCCCTGGGCAGCCTGTCCCAGGGCTCTGGCACCCTCACAGTCAAGAAGTTCTTCCTCACATGGAGATGGAACTGCCTGTGTTTCAACTTACACCCCTTGCCCCTTGTCCTATCAGTGGCCACCACTGAGTGGTGAGAAGTGGCACAGTAGGATATTTATGTGACCCTCTCCACTTCTCCTCTCAACAGTTTATGATTATGAAACAGGTAATTTCATGGAAGTTCGTCCTCACATGTAGCCTATGTTTCAACTTGTACCCATTACTCCTTGTCCTATCAGTGGCCACCACTTGGAGCTCCAGTCTACCTGGACAAGGTGGTCCCATCCCAAGTGGCTGCTGGCCGTGCTCACCCCAGCCAAGCCCAGGTTACTTTCACCATCTAGAAAAACATATGTCAGCATTTGGGCATGAGTCCTGGCCTTGTTTAGTTTGCCAGCACACAGCCAGCATTTGCAGGGCCCAGGGCTAAGTCTAAGCTGCTGTTAGGGCATCCATCCATGCAATCCATTAACGTAGGAGCTGTGGGGCACTCTGGCTCCCCCGGGTGTCACGGGGCACGAGCAAGCTGGGCTTTAGCCACAGGGCCTCCAGCTCTGCGGATACCTGACTCAGTCACAGGAAAACGGAAAACACGGAACTCCCCTCCCTGCACATTTGTTTCTCATGAGTCACTCCATAAATAACCATGCAAGCAAAGTGCTCAGCGGGGAAGGTTTCAGTGAAGGTAAGATCCAACACTGCTGCTTTACCTGTGCTACGCACCACCCTCTCGCGAAGGAGAGGTGAGTGTTATGGGCTTACAGATAAATGTAAAAATAGTCCCTATATCCCTGCAAGAGTATGGTTATTTGGTTATAACTGGATAAATGCAAAGCACTGCATAGTCATTGTGTAAGTAAACTTCAATGTGTAAGTAAAATGCTATGTGGTCTTTACGGAAACTTGTTTGTTTGAGTCCAGCTTCTGCCCAGCTTGAACCAGGATCTTGTGGGCTGTGCTATGCTGTTCTCAGCAACGTGTCCAGCTCCATCCCTTGCCTTTTGGAAGGCTGGATTGAAATTGCAAGGCTCTGGCTTGGGATCCTGTTGACGCTCCTGCTATAAATCAGGAAGAACTTCACCAGAGCCAGTGGTGCTACCAGTGTCAAAGTGATAAGAGATCAAAACCTAGTGCAGTGTGCTGATTCAGACCCTTACTATATTCAGGATGGATTTGCATAGCTGTTCTGTATGCCAAGGGCAGGGAATATTCCAGACTTGTTCATTCCTTGTCCCCTCGGTGCATTAATGCAGTCCTTTTATGTATCTTAATGAATCAGCCTAGAGTGTCAAGGGGAGGGAGCTGCGCCCATGGGAGCCACACTGAAATACCTTCCTTTTTAACTACCATGGTTGTAGAAGGAAATCCCTGTTGACACCTTCCTATTTTGGTAGGAACACCAAAAAACTTTGGGACCTCAGCTCTCCCCTTCTCCCTGACCCCTTCCTGCTTGTTTTCTTCCTGCTGCTCCGAGCAAGCTGCTGAGTCAGAGCAGTTAATTATTTGGCCTGTTGGCAGGAAATTCTCTATTTTGAGGGTGGGATCAGTGTTGTCCCTGCTAAGCAAAAGCGAAGCTGTTTTGCTTTGGTGGCAATTTCATAGCGGACACGACAGAAGGCTGGGCAGCATGCATGGCGCATGCCGCCAGTTCCTCCTTTGGTGTGCCAGCAATCTGCTCCTTTTCAGCACATCATCACGGGAGCGTATATTACAAATACTATTACACTGGTTTCACAAATTAAGGATTGCAGGTACTGCAGTGTAGAGTGAGTCAGATTATTAAGAACAGGTTATAAGGCTTTTCCACGCCCATTTTCACAATAACTAATTATAATTATTCCATCCTGAGGACTCTAAATTTTAATTATATTTTAAATTGTTGTGAAATGCTTGATCTGACACAAGAGAAAACATAAGGGGAGGAAGCAGTCTGTTTCATCTAGCTGTGCGACAGTGGTTAACAGGATGTTCCTTTCAAATCTGTTTTGTTTATAAGTTTTATTAGCTAAGAAAACCTTTTGAGACTTTATCTTCGGCGATGTAAGTTTTTCATATACTTGCTTTTGCTTTGAAGGGCTATGTAGAGATACTTGCATTGGGCTGTAAATGATACTTCCCTTTTAATGCAAAGGATGTCTTGCCACCATCTAAACAAAAAGCACAATTCTGTCTTTTTTTTTTCTTTTTTTATAAGCGATCTCTTTAGTAGATTATTTTGCATAGTAAAGCCCATACAAGTGAGATCAAAGTCCAGTTCTCTATGAGCATCTCTTAAAGAGCAAAGCCATGATTTTTTCACAAGTTTTAGTGCAGCAAGCAAAGAATCATCTCTTCAAATGTTTTGTCAACGCTGCACTGACAATGCCTGGTTTGGTACTAGGAACATTGCTTTGAAAGGAGACGTACACCTAGGTGTACACTGACCTATCATCTGCTCTGTGTGGCTCGTGGTAGCAAACCCAAAGCCCCTAACAGCTCACACCACAATGTGTTCTTAGATAATTGCTAAGTCTTCCTCCTGCCTCTCCTTTTGACAGAAGATTTAGACAAGGTGCCTTTCTTTATAGGTGGCTTAAGTTAGGGGCTATGAATATAAATAAGTAAAGAAGAAGCTGTAGAGATTCAAGTTTAGTTGCACAGATATTTAGGGTTAGGATTCTTTGGTTACTCCGAGTCGATTTTGTGGTTTTGGTCAGAGAAACCAGTTAATCAGTAGGTCACAAAGTTACAGACTTCTTCCAGGCAGAAGGCATCTTAAGCTGTGCTTTACCCAAATTCCCACTCTTTTCATACAACCTGGCAAGCTCCAGTAGCACTGGAGTCAGGGAACATGAGAAGCCGCCGTGCTCTCCTTGCCCTTCCTGAGCACCGCACATCAAAGAAGGGGCCCAGGCTCCTGACTCACACTCTTCTTCCATGTTTTTTGCATTAAGGCAGCTCTTGTTCTTTGCCCACAAAAATGCAGTCTTGTTATTATTTTAAAGTTCTAGAGGGAAGAATGCTACCCTTTGAGTCATTGCTTTTTCCTAAGGCTATTTGTGTATTTGGGAAAAATAAAGAGTTTTCTGATATCGAAGAACTTGACATTGAAGAACTTAGGTGCAAATTCTACTTCTGTCCAAGCAGAAACTGTCTTGCACAAAGAGACTTCTACTAGTGACTTTCTTACTAAGGTGAAGTGTCTGAGATCAGCCAATCTATCTCATCTTGGCTCTGCTTGAACCACAGCAGAGGAGGTCTAGCTCTGCCTGCGTGGAGAGTCTAGTGACAATCTGATAACAGGAGAGAAGAACTTTGCATTGCTGAGGAGCAGGTAGCACCACTGGAGGTTGTTTGGTGGAGTCCGCCTGCAATGCGAGGATGTGCAACAGGAGCTAATTGAGCTGCTTGCCACTTTCACACTTCCACTGAGGTTTAGAGTAGGGATTCATTTTGCGTGAGGTCTTTTTGTGCATGGGAAAAAGAAGCTTAACTAATAGACGATGTAATTAAATAGCAGGTAATTACCATTTTCATTTCCTGTACCTGGCCCTAGGAGGATAATAACAGGTTAGGCCATATCAAATTGTTCCTGAATAACTTTGGTGACAAGACAGCAGAAGTGGTCTATTAAAATTTCCACAAAATCCTGGGTCAGCAATATATGTGGGTCCTTGACAATTCAGGCCTTGTTCTAGTTAGACAATTCATTGGTAGTGTTCATGAACAATAGTTTGAGAGGAAATAGTTCCTGTGACATCTTTGTTTCCATTTGCTTCCAGAAATATTATGAAATCCTCTGTTTCTCTCCAGTAACAATGGTTACATGAACGATCCCATTTGCAGACTGTCTCCTTTTGTGAAGAACTACTCAGAAGGATGAGTATGGGGTAAACAGCAAGCTTTTTATGGGCAACGCAGAGCAGATAAAAATAGGACCATCTTCTCCATCAGCCATCTGGTGATAAAATAGGGCTGTGTGCAGCATAACTGGTCACTCAGAAAGCTATTATTTATAGAGCACTGTAGATGAGCATCACACTTTACAGGGGCTGAATTTGTTATGGAAAACACAATCCATTCCCTAAAGGAATTAAATTCCAGAGCAATCATATTATAAACACATGTCCATGACCAACAGGTGTAGAACAGCAGCCCTGTAGTGCCATGGCACACAGAACGAGTGCGGTCACTTCAGTAGTTCATTTGTTTCCTCTCTTCCCTTGCCATTTTCTATTACTAGGATGCTGCTGATGATGAACATTGCTGCAGTGACTACAGGACCATATAGCCAGGAACTGTATGAAAAGATAACAAAGAAACTCATCTACTGTAAAGGGGGATTGATTTTTATTTTTCCTATATCTGATTCCTTTCTCTTTTTAGCAAATTATTCCTGTTCAGCAAGAAACACTAGAAAAAAATTTAATTCAGCAGAATGTCTGGGACATTTTCCCTGTAGTGGGAAAAACAAATACAAATGTCGGCTGTCAGTTCTCACCAGTTCCTACTCACTTTGAGCCTTGATGCTTGGGGAATAGAGTGCAGGTTAAAAATAAAGAAGGGCAAAAATCTTCAGGAAAAAAAAACTCATTGGAGTTTTAACAGCTTAACTTACTACAAAATAATGCAGTACTGCAGTGCTACTGCAGTGCTGTGTATTCATTGCTACCTGGGTAGCAGCCTGGGCTATAGCAAAGGGCATGTCTTCCATGGAGAGAACAGGGAGGACTGCTGATATTTTCGATGGGATGATTATGGTCTGCAAGTACCATGCAGGATTGGTATAGAGCATATGTAGCTCAGAGGGCTCCTGCTCACAGTCTCACTGCTCTATGCCTGGGGAATGGTGCACGGCCCCAGCCGCCTCTCTCATCTGTGCAGCTCAGCTCAGCAGACACTCAGCCTCTCCAGTCCTGTTGGAAATATCCAAAATAAGGGCAAATTCTGCCTTTTTCTGGTGAGCTACCTCTCCACTTCGCAGCAGGATGGACATCATGCTACCCCTGCTGCCCTGGGGATCCACGTGGCTCCTTTTTGCATTTGCCACCACAATTGATCCTAGGAGACCTACTTAGGAAGTAAGCACAGAACATGATTTCTTCCGTCAAGATACACAGCACTGATTTCTGGGACTGACCACAACTGAACAAGTAACAATCCCAGCAAAATCTGGAGCTACAGTTTTGGAAAGTGTTGGTGCTGCAGACATCCTTAGCAAAGCAAAATCCTGCTTTTCATTGTGTGATGACTTCATTTCAGTAAAAGCTTTGTACTGCACAGGACCCCATGGTTTTGATTGTCACCTGTGTATAATTTTCTGCTCTGCAGTTAAGGGCACCTGCTTTGTGTTCATTTTGAAACCTCCTGCCTGCATACACTGCTTGCTGCTGCATCTGCAAGTTTACCGCAGGAGCACATTAGGAAAAACTACCACAGAGCTAAAAACGTTTGCCAGGGGAGGTTGAGTCTATCTGCTCCTCGCAGCACTGCTAAATGCTGCTACTGATTGCTTTTCTCTGGCTCAAGGAGGTCAAACATCAACAGGGGTTTTGACCAAAGAAGAGCAAGAGCCCTCAGGTACCTTGTGTTGGGGTTCAGTCTACCCCAGGTGTGCTCACAGTTGGTGCTCAGCTGTTTTATCTCACAAAAAAAGTCACATGCCAGGATTTAGGCTGCATTCAAGGGACGGCTTGTTTTTCTGGACCGTAGGCAAAGCTCAGAGCTGTAGTTTGTGCTCCCTCTTGGCACAAGAGGGATGCCTCCTTACCTGGCATCGTGACCTGGCCAGGCTCTATCACAGCCCTGCCCTGGCTGGGTCTCTATGGTGGCGAGTGGGGCAAACAGGACAAAGTATCTGTGAAGAATCTATTAAAATAATATTCTTGATAGTTATGGCATTTGCATGAGTAATGGCCATGGTGCTTTCCCTGGATTATGCCGTCCCAAAGTTGGGAATGGCCATAAGGCATGTCTGCTTTATGCTGTAGTGAGCAATACTGGAAAGTGCTGGGTGGGGCAGGGAGGGGGACAGCTATTATGTGCACATGGTCATTACACATGTAAACACGATATTAAAAATAGTGTGGGGTGAATACTGCCAAGCATTTCTCTGACTACCCACTGGAATTAAAGAGGCTAGAGTCCCATCCATTTTGTTCATCACTTGTATGATCATTTCAGTGTGAGAGAAAATGCCTGCAGAAACTGGATAATAAACTCATATGTGTGGGTATTTACATGAGAAAGTTTTGTTCTGCATGGAGTGGGAATCTATTTGACATAGCAGTGGAACAGGATTCCTAAAATGTCTTGCTATGGATTTGCATCTCTTCCTCAATGTGCACAAGTTGTTGAGATGCAATTGCAGTAAACGAATACAAATTGACCTGAAGAGCACTGAATGAGGAGGCCTCCTGAAATATTCACACTGGGTGAATAGTGAAGATCAGCACAATAACTCCAAATGAAAGCAATGCCCTGTGATTTCACCCATCATTGTCAGAGAGGCTTTTCATCCCAAGAACAAAATGGAAAAAATGTGAATGTTGTGCCTTAGATTTATCAAACTGCAACAGGATGCAGAAGAAAATCTAGGGCCAAGGATCCTCAGGCTGAAATGCTGAAATTGATCCTGCAAATTCTGCAGAGGTAAAGAGAAGAGGCACAGAAATGATTTGAAGACTTGGGAAAACGTCCTTATCCACGATCAGTTCAATTGGCTAACTTATGACAAAAAGAGAGATTGAGGGTGATGTGATTAGTGTGCAAAGATACTTTCTCAAGGAGAAAGCAGTGCATACTAAAAAGGGTCTATAACCAATGCTGCCTCATTGTTTCCTTGTGTTTTCCCATCTGCCTTTCATATAAAACCAAGCAATATGGAAGGAAAAGGCAGAAGACAGACCTGGGTGAAATTTTCGTAGATTCGTGTGACTTGAATGTCTGATGTGACTACAGCCACCACATTCTGCACATAAGCTGATACCTATTGAGCAGGCGCTACTAAAAAGTGTAAAACCTTGCCAAAAGTAGAGATGAGTCTTCTCTGGATGAGATGGGTGTGATACCGGCTCTCCCCTGCATGTATGCTCGCTCACCTAGTGCATGGGGAGCATCTGGCCTGAATTTGAGACTTTCCCAGAGTTCAGGAGTAAAGGGAGTTTCGCATTTGGTCTATGCTTGATCTCTTCCAGATTTCCATCAGACAGAAACACCTCATTCTGCTCAGACAGGGATGCCGGTGGGAAGCAGGCTTTTGGATCTGCCAATGGGATCATTCTCAGCTTCTTAGAAATGGACTTCAGAAAAGTTGGATCATCCTGTTGCAGAAACTCACTTGCTTTGAAGAAAATTAGAGAGAAAAAGAAAAAAATACATATAATCTTGAGCCGTCACTTCTGTGCCTGGTTTCTACCTGAGGAGTTAAGCTGTTAAAAACAAATGTGAATATTTCATGTCCTGCATAGATTTAAATATTTTATTGTGCCAGTGATGGTGAGCAGGCATTTTTTGTTGCTAGAACCCAAAGCTACCGCCATCCCCTGAACATACACATGTTAAATGGAAGCACCTTGGTCCCAGCATGAGATATAACCCCGGTACAAGATGGGTGTTTGTCTCCCGGGAAGCTGGCAGGGGCAGAGGGAATGTTCTGTGCAGACGGATGAAGCAAATGCCGGGTGGCGCTGGATGAGGCCCTGGAGGGCGGGTGGTTTCCATGGCGATGCCGGCGGCCCTCAGGGAGGGAGGCGCTGTGTGTAGGTGGCAGCGAGAGCCGGTTCAGCTCCTCACAAAGTGGTTGGTTGCTTTGGCGACAGGTGATCGTCCCCCAAAAATAAAGCTCCCCCAGAGCCGCGTGGAAGGGCCGCTGCGTGCGAGTTGCTCTGAAAGCGGGATGGCAAATGAGATTGTGTCAAAGGTGATGCATTTCGGTGATTAAAAAGCCATTTCTGTGCTGAAGAGCAGAACCGCAATCAGATAGCGCCGTTGCATAAACCTGAAAAGGGAAAATTGTGCTAAGGATGGGGTTTGTGTCCCTCACTGTCACGCTAAGGGAGCCAGAGGTGAAGAGGGTCTTGCAGGCCAAAGTGGAGCCTGCCATGGAAGTCTTGGTGGGCCCCTGGGTGTCACAGCAACACGGCTCCGGTCAGACCTGTGAGAGAGGAAGAACTTTCCCATGAAGATGCCAGAGCCCTGGAACTGGCTGTCCAGGTTGCCCTGTCCAGTCTCCTTCTCTGGAGATCTCCCAAACCCGCCTGGATGCCGCCCTGTGCCTTGTGCTCTGGGTGTCCCTGCTGGAGCAGGCGGTTGGACTAGATGATCTCTAGAGGTCCCTTCCAACCTCAACCAATCTATAATTCTGTTATTCTGTGATTCGGTGATTGCATCTGCTTCAGAATCTGCGCACAACTAGGGGCCAGCATCCAGATCACTGCTGAGATATTAGTGAAGCCAATAAATTAAACGTCAGTCAATAGAAGAGCAAATATTGAGAGAAATACAAATGACATTTGGAAGGAATGTTTATGCCCTATTAAAGCTGCTGCTGCAATGCATCTAACCACACCAGCTGATCAAATCTTCACGAGTTACTTGCTTCTTCTCCCACATTCCCTGCCCTCCACAAGAATAGGACTATAGGAAGATGTCAGTGGTAGGTGCTTGGTTGAGTGATTTCTCCCCTCTTCAATAAAGTCTCAAGCAAGAAAATCACATAAACAAATATTCAACCTAGAATCCCCCACTCCAGTTGAGCGGGCAAACTTCACATAGTGAAAATCATGAAAGGTGAATATGATGACACCTTCATAAAGCAGGTGCCATATAGCTGACAGACTATGTATGATTGATGTATGGGGACATGATGGAACCATCTCTATACTAGTGAATGTGCTATTTGAGAAATGAAGTGATGGATGAATGTTTCCCAGCCTGTCTAAAACTCAAGAGATCTTATTTTGGGTCCATCCTTGCTTAGGTTGTACCTTAAGTGAAGAGCTTTGCCAAGTTCAGACCCAGGAGATCCAGCTGAACTCCTTTAATATGCAGACGTTCACATTTATGGATCCTCTCTTTGGCATCAACATAACCCGTGTGGGGATCAACAAGACCCTTGTAACATATTATGGAGAGCAGGGCTCTCCCTGGGTGTCAGTTATCTACCTTTGCACGTGGGGACACCATAGCTCAGACATCAGCAGGAGTCACCGCAAGCAAACATGAGGAAGAAGAGAACCTCACCACCCTTTTCACTGCTGGACTGCCCTGCTCCTGGGCTAAAAGGACTTGTTTGGCATGCTGGGGTTTGCCACGAGGGCTAGGGTGTGAGATGGAGCCACGGGCACTTCCTACATAGGTGGGCGAGGGTCACACACACAGAGGTAGCTGGTCTGCAGTTACCTGGCAGCCACCAAGACAGAGCCACGAAACCAGACCCAGCGCGTGTTAGGAGAGCCCCAAGAGGGAGCGAGAGCTTCATTTCACATTCCCAGGCAATAAAGTGCCTACGTCAATCAGCAGGGACACCACTGAAACTAATTACAGCTTCCTCTGACTCCACATTGCTATCATGTTGCATGCTATGACCATTAAGACCATTGCCTTAGTGACAGATAAGCAACCTTAGATCCTCCTGAATCACAGGACTGACCAGTAAGACTGAAGCAAAAGGATTACTCATTACCATAAGAAAGCCAAAAGGAGACGGTTCCTCCTTCATGCATCCTGGAACATGGAGTGATAATCATATGCATTAGCCAATTAGTAACACCACTTTAAAAGGCAGAAAATGGCTTCCATAATGAGAACTAAACATACAAACAGAAAGTTCATTGTGTCTGTGGTAATGCCATTCATATCCTTTGAAACTCAGTATGACTTACTCCACAGTGAGGTTTTTTTTTACTAGAAAAATGGTTGCTTAATAGAAAAAAAATAAAGAATTAGGTGGATATCTGACAGGTGGATATCATTTTACGCACTAAGGGAAATTCACTTGCATATACTTTGTATACACAAAGTTTTTATATATATATATATAAGAGTGTCATTCAGTATATATATATACATATATATATATATGACACTCTTTTGCTGACTGTTTTTTTATTTGGAAAGGCTATTCCAAATGTGCAAGACTCTGCTTGTCCTTACCCACGGAACACTTCCCTTCCCTTTGAGGGATGCAGGCTTTCATGCATTGTAGCATCTTGTTTGGCAGGTCACCGGGATGAAGACTAACAATAAATTAAACCTTTCGAACCAAAGATAACTCAGACAAGAAGCCCATTTTGAAAATAGTTTGCTTTCATGTTTTGTAGCCAAGATCTTCTGGTCAGACCACAATCCTGACTGCATTTCACTGAACGGAGCATGTGGTGTCACTGACAGCAGAGGTGGACTCCATGCTGGGTTTTTAGGCCCCATCACGGAGACAAAGGCCAAACAAGGAAGAACATCAACAGGGCTCTTAGGGCCACATATTGGGCTGCCTGAGGTTTTTACCCTGTTTTGCCTTCTTTTCCATCATTTCAGCTACATTCATTGCATTTTGGATTCAGTTTCTTTCCTAACTACATCAAAGATGTGTAAATTAATTAGTTTAGTAAAGCTGCTAACACCTATTTTCCTTCCTTAGTTACTCTAGAGTGGAAAAGGGCTTTAAAAGTGCCTAGGTTCTCCATTTTTACATTCTCATTAAAATTTTTAAAGCCATAAAAAACACATCCACAATGCAAATGAGTCCTTTCCACAGCAAACTGTATCTCAGGGAGCTGAAAATGCAATATAATACAAATGGATTTGTTAGCTTTACAAGGTGCCTCCCTTCTCATCAGAAAAGAAGCTTTCTGGCAAGATAAAGTTGAAATGAGGCACATTGCTCATTCTTCTGAAAAGTTTTTGAGAGAAGAAAATAAGTTAAATTCAGCTTTATGAACAGTCACTCCTATTAGTCATTTGTCATTATCACTGTTTGTGAGTAAGTGTGAGTGACTTTGTTTCTGCTTGATTTTGTCTTTTGTTTCTCGATCTCTTTCCACTTTCTTCTTAGAGAAGAGCATAGATTTTTAGTTTATGGATTCTTTTATTCATGAATATTCCCCTAACATATCTGAACTTTAAGACTCATGTTGGCAGTAAACTGAAATTTAATACTGTAATATCCTGACTATCTCCAATTCCAACAGACGTAAGCTAGACTGAAGCTCACATAAATGAGCTTAAGGAGCTTATCTGTAGGTGAAGTAATAAGAGCAATTCTAGATATGTACAATGTGATGAGCAGAATGGGCTTTGCTTGGGGCAGCATAGCTGTGGTAGAACATTTCTCCTCCAAGTAAATTTGTAATAAGAAGCCCAGTTTTACTTCTTACCAAAAAATAATGACATCTATCACCACCCCGCAATGGAATTATCAAAGACAATTTTAAAAACTCAGTTTCACAAATATTTATGGCAATGATGACCCATCAAAGCAAAATGTTCTGTAAACACTTGCATATAGTGAAGAAAAGAATATAAAAAAAATGGTAGAAAAGTGTGCATATTTCTTATAGCTCCATGGAAGCAAAAGCTGAAAATCTGGCAGTGGAATAGATATCATACTGAGTGGGACTTGGATGAACTCTCCTGCTAACCCCTTTAATATTCCTCGAAAAACTCCCTGCCACACACTGACGTAAACTGATCCTGCTCACTTCTTGACATTTAACACATCCACGGGCTGAGTGATTCATAGAAAGCTCCTTGTTCTGGCCTAGTAATGACTGCATGTGTTTTAGAGGATTTTTCCATGTAGCTGTTCTGCAGTCCTCTAAAAAATGCATGTGCAGGCAGATCATTCTGCAAATTCTATGGCAACTGGCTGCACCGTGGCTGCCTGGCTATTTGCAAGGCTTATACGTTAAGGAATGTTGTATTCAAATGGAGGCAACTTGCTAGAAATATTAATATTCAGCACTCACTATCAAAAGATGAGAGCAATCCAACGAGCTCTGTCTGCGTTGAATTATTATTCATGTACCATGGAATACGTATTTTTTAAGTACCATTGTAAATTAATACTAGCAAAATAAATGCAATTTGTAATTTAAATGTAAATCAGAATTGACTAAGAAGATAATTAAGCTTTGAATGCCTAGGTAGTATCTGCAAACTCTACTGTTTTGTGGGTTTTTTTACTAAGATTTTTAGGGTTTTTTGTGGGTTTTTTTACTAAGATTTTTAACTGTACTACTTTAAATCTCTCAGTGCATATTATCTGTATATATCTGCTATAAAAATGTAAATAATAATAAAAGATTAGGTTATATGCTGTTGAATGATAGATTGATATATATCTGTGGAACTGAAGCATGCTTTATGCAGAGACTTATACAGGATTCTTTGTCAGCTTATATTGACTGCCAGCTAGGCTAGGGGGGCATGAGAAAGAAACATTCCCTCATAACAAGTGGTGCCTTTATTGCTTGTGTTCAGTGTTATAACAGAAATAAAATAAATGTGATGTCTTTTATACTAATGAAACATAACACAGTAATATAGCTTTAACTAGTAGTTTGTGTTTATATTAATATTTGCTTCAATATAACATAATTGTAAGTGTATATAAACTTTTATTTCACTCTGTTTTCACATAAAATCACTTAGAAGCTGCATAAATACTTTGGTCATGGCAAAGCTGTTTTGCAAGGTTCATGTCCCTCAACTAGCCCACTCCTAACCCCTCATCACAGTTATTTTCCCTACCATTTGTGGTGTGCACTGTAAATGAGGGACCACATGTATTTGTGAAATGATACCAGTTAAAAATAAACAAATAAGATATGTAGTTTCACCATTAGAGACAACTAACTGAGACAGTATAACATTTTCTAGTTTTTAGCAAAACAATACTATTTTCCTAATGAAAACTGAACCTTTTTAGCAAGCAGCAATTAGCTTCTATTACACACTTGCAAAACTGCTGTAATTCTTTTCTTCTGGAAAATCATAGATCTTCTTTGTTTCATAGCAGTGCCTCACATAGCCAGGCCCAAATAATTAGTTTATCTGCAGTTCTGAGAGTTTTCAATATTGAATCTCCACTGTAAATGTAGGTATAGAAAAGCTTGTACCCCGCAAAAGTCTCTGGATTATTGGCTTCTGCATATTATATGCACATTCTGCATATTCTGAATATTAAGTATGTAGATCTCTCCTTGTTTTTCAGTGGAAAAGTGCACATTGGGACATTCTGGAAGGAGAGGAACATAAAGGAGAAAGGGACTAGTGGAAGGACAGAGGGCAGGCTTTGCAAACAGGAGAGGAGTGTCTGCCCGCCTACACGTGGTCAGGCATTAACTCCGTGGAGATGAATGGTGTTGTTTCCAAATGCATATTTTGGCTAAAGCCTAAAGTTGCAATTAAATCCAGGCCTGTGAGACAATGAATGAGTGGCCAAATGCCATGTTTGCAGTCAGGAAAGGCTGTTTGTGAAGCTCCAGATTGTGAAGTTTTTGTGTTTTAGAACACTTTAAATATTACAGTATCTGGGAACCAAAGCCTGCTGTCAGGCACGTGGCTTCAACTCTCTTTGACAGGCAGAACTGAAATTATTACTGACAGCTGAAATTAAGATTTTAATAATTACTCAAGCTCTTCATTGCAAAGACATGGTAGGAAAACATCCTGCAGTACGTAGTGTGTCAGCCACTTACTCCGTAGTAAATGAAAGGTGAGGTTTTACCACATTAGAAAGATGTTCAGTAGGAACCTTCAACACTAGGCTCAACTGTTTTTCTTAATATAAATAGTGTATATAATTTCAAGGAAAGTTTGCCTTTGCATGAAGGCAAGGACTTACATACCTACACAGTATGCAGAGTGTAAAAGGATGTACAACATACTGCTTAAGTGCAACAGGGAAAGAAAATAGAAAGGGAACAAAATGTCTTAGTAGAACTTTATGAAGAGAATAAACAAGACGGTTTGTTCCTTCCCACACTTACATACTGATTTCACAACCCAAAAACCTCCTTTCAGGTTTTGTAGTGGATCACATGCTTACAAAGCTGTTTGTTTTGTTTTGACTGAAGGAAACAAAATGGTGCAACCTTTTCACATGGACAAGCCCTTGGTTAATGCTCTTCATGCCTTCCATAAGCGTTTGGTGTAGGCACAAGCATCATTACCTGGCCCTTGACGCAGAGGATTAAGGCCCGGTTCCTGAGGCAATGCTGTCTCTTCAAAGGTCAGAAAACAACAGACAAGTTGAAAATTTTGATGCTGCACACTGAAGAGTAGTTTGCACTGTGGATTACAGCCAAGGCACAATGTGGAGGTGATCTCCAGCATAGCCAAACCTCTCATCTCCTTCTAGGAGAAGGCATACTACAGCAAGGTCTCTGGAAAAAAAGACCCATTTGGCAGCATGTGTTGTTGAATCTTTACAGTATCTGCTTGCCTGGTTTCCTTCTCTGTGGTCAGATGTGTTGGCCAGGAACCAAACAGATCTTCTTGTCTGCTCCTGTGATCTCATCCAGAGGTTTTGTGCTACAGGCCTCAAACTTTACCTTCTTGAGTTGCTTTGTGAAAGCACCTTGGTTTGAACTGACCTGGTTCAAATTGCAGCCTTCCTCTAAACTTTTGCAGAATCCCAGTGTGACAGAAAGGTGGGTTGGCTGAGATACTCTAGTCCAGTCTGTATTCAAAGTGGAATTGTCACTAGTGCCTGAATAGGCCAGTCGTGGTCATGGCCAGGCTCTAGCCATGTCTGGAAAGCTCCCATCAATAGAAACCCCATTCCTCTCTGGGTATCCATCCCAGTCTGTGCTATTCAGCAGTAGGAAGAGGGTTTTTTTTCTTTTTTTTCTGTCCAATCTGACCTTTCCAAGCTGCAGCTCCTGTCCCTCATTACACCATCCGCTGCAGCTGGGAAGAGTTGCACTCTGTTGTCTTTACAAGGATGAAGGTCTGCCCACTGGTGTTTCAACTGCTTCCACCTTTCCAGAGGAAGAACAGCCTTTCCACAAAGATAATTCAGGTATGGTCATTCACCATCTCGTCAGGTACAACCTACTTTCATCAAATCTACTGGTTGGTTGTTAATTGCCATCTCACTAGTTTCAACTCGTTATGGAACATTTATATTTTTTAAGGGATTTGTGACCTTGTCTTCTTTGCTGCTAGAAAGTATGTAAAAACTGATCATCAGCTACCTTCTCCCTAATAATTCAGAAGAATAAATGAATGCTAAATGAAGCTGTAGGAGGTACTGAAAAAGGGGAAGAATACTAGAAGCCTGTGTTTTGCCTTCAGCGAAAATGCACATGAAGTGCATATAGTAGACAATATCTAACTTTATAAATCATGTATTTGAATACACAAAATGCTATTTCTGCTTTTCTTTAGCTTCAAGAAACATATAGAGAGACCCTGGCCATATCAATAACTGTGATTTATTTCAGAGCACATCCAGAGTCTGAAATCTGTGAGTGCAACCAGATAAAAAAGCTGGTAACACGTCTGCCAAGAGGATAGGAGCAGAGATAGGAGAGAGTTCATGAGACTTTAACTGATTTTCCATCTAAAACCTGTTCTTTCCTTTAGCTTGCTCTCACTTATTTTCTCATGTCCCCTTCATTGCTATGCAAGGTGGGAAGAGGCAGAATGAACAATTTTTTTCACTTACATGAAATGTGTGAAGACCACTGTCTACTTTATCAAGTATTCTCACGATTGCACAGGGTATAGGAAAAAAAGTAGAGATGATATTTCTTTACTGTTGGGTTTCTTTTATGCACCTGAAGTTGTCTGGTCAAAATATACCTTTGGTGTAAAAGCCTGATTAATACATATAAGTCAACATCATATAATGTAAATCTTGACCTGGACTAGAGATTTAAGAATAAACTATCTTAAAATTCTTCCCATCAGCCCATACATTTAGGATAAAAATCCAGCTGCATTTTTCTAGTAACTAGATATTTTCATCAGAATCCTTCAGTGAGAGTAACAAGATGACTATTTTTAAGATGGAGCTTTAAAAATGTATGAATAAATGGTTGCTCTCAACAGAATTCACTTAAGGAGCCAGAAGGACTTTTCTGGTAGAAATAGTAAAGACAGATTTTTACCAGTAAGTTGGGTTAATTCTCTTTTTGGGGAGTAAGACTTCTTTCATATAATATCTCAAAAGGAAAAGTTACCCTTTGGGACATTTAAAACTGGATATGGTAGTACTAAAACATAATCTGGAAAAGAATCCAGCACTGGAAGGGAGAAAGACAGTATGATGTAATCAGTCTTTTCATCTCTAATTTCTATTATGTCTGAGCTTTTCATAGAGGCTTATTTATTTGTGTATTCCCATTTGAGATAAACAGAAAGAATTAGTCTCAACAAAATGACTCTCTTAGACTGAGAACCGCAAAGAAGGAAGAGAGGGGTAATAAAATTATTTTTTTGTGCTTTATAAATAATTTGTAGCTGGGGTAAGTAAGATTATATTCAGCAGCACTCATGTATATTTTCCTGTCTGCCCCCTAGGGAGTTAAACTGCAAATGCTCTGCAGAGAAAGAGTAAGAATAAAATTAGGTCTTAGTGAGCTGTATCTTAAAGAACAATGTGCTCTTGTGTGTCTCCCCCTCCTCACAGGATATGGCCTATAGGCTGTAGATCACAGACATCTTCTTGTGTGGTATTTGTGGCTTGCAATGTGCCACCAAACTGGAATATTTCAGATTTGTTAACTGGTTTTACTGTGAACAGCAATTTCCTTGTTGGAAACGCAGCGTGTCTGAATGACCCAACCTTCTGAAGCTTGTGCAGCACCTCGTGCAGAAGTATAAGGAGAAGAGAGGAGAAAAAGCTGAATGGACGTAAAAAGCCTATGCATATGCTGAGTTTTGGCATAGGAAACCACCTTCACTGAGGCAGAACATTTTCCTCCTCTTTAATAGTGTGTGAACTTCTATGTCCCTGTTTCTAATTAGCCTATAGTCACTGTGTTTGGACTTGTTTAACAGAGCAGGTCTGGCCAGCAGCCTGCCAGGCCCTGCCTTTGCCAAGTGCACCCATGGCGAGCTGCAGGTCCCCATCAACACTGGAGGGGAAGCTGGGGACCCTTCAGACTGGCAGAAATACACCCTCAGCCACAACCTGAATGTCTTCAAAGCCCTGTGCCAGGATGGCCTGCAACGGGACAGGCCCCGGCTTCCAGGGCCGTGGACACCAGCTGGGCCTCGCTCCCAATGGCCGCCCTCCAGCATCTCCCACCCACTACGTAGCAGCCCCTGAACCAACGCCTCTTGGCAAAGCCTCCGATGGAGACCCAGCTTCACCAGCTGCCACTGCTGTCCACCCCCATTCACCCTCAGCTGTGGCAGAAAGCTCGTGGCAGAAAAGTTGGTGGGGCAGAAGGAAAGGTCCCAAAGGCTGCGTTTGCCTCCTGGGTGGGCACCCTTGCTTTGGTGCCCTCTGACTGCTCATCCTACCTGTCCTATTCCAGACTCAACAAAAAAAAAAAAATCTCACTTGCATACTGATCTTTCCCAGCAGGTAACCAATTGTTTTGCTGAAAGAAGTGCCCTCACCAGATTCCTTAAGTCTTAAGGATCAGGGATGCAAAGTGACATGTCAGAAAACAGTTTCTGAGGGAACCTCCTATTCAGAAGTAATTTTCTGACAAGGAGAGAAGTGCCCAGAGAAAAAATCAGCCAGCAAATCAATCATCTCAGGCTTAGATCTTAAGTGCTGAAAGTATTCCTGGTGCAGCAGGAGATGCAAATGCAGTTCTCCTGCAAGCTAGAGAGAAAAAAGGAGAGAAAATATGAAAAACTCCACTGAAAAACTCCTGCAGAAGGAATAATGGCATATTAGAAAGTGTAATTTATATAGTAGATACACTTGAAGATCTTAAAAAAAAAAAAAAAAGATTCTTTTAACGAAGTCTGAGGGAACAGAGAGAAACTACACAGCTCTATAAAGAACCCTCTCCTTATGGCCCCTGGTCTTCGGTGGGAATGTACAACGATAGAGAAGGTTTTATTTTGCTTTAAATAAGATGAGTCCCATCATATTGGACACTGTAATAAAGGTCAGCGATATTATAATTTCAGTGATATAAAATCTTCAAGTTTTGTATCTGCTACAACATATCTACCGGGTTTATGATACTCTGAAAGCAGACAATTTGCATTTACTCTGTTTATAACAGTCATAAATAAATCATAAATCATAAATATGTTATAATATTATAATACTTTATGGTGCACAATTGTAAACAATAGTTCACAAATACTAAATCCATATACATTCATCCATGGTATTAGATACTTTACGAGCAGACCCATCATTTTGTTAATGACAACAGCACTTCCTTTTATCCCGGGGATGTTGTGAGGATAAATATATTCAGATGAGGAAGGCCCTGTCATCGCAGTGTGAAGTGCAGCTTGCTATAGGAAGAGGTGATGTGTGCTTCCCTTGAGCCCAGCTAGGAAGATGCATCTATTTTTGCTCAGGTACTAGCACTTGTTCAGCCACGTGGGTAGCTGGATTAGGAAGCTGATTCAGCTGAAAACTGAATTATTTTGGCTAAAAGTTACCATGGTCTTGACAGTTGTGGGCATTTTAGTTATATGGCCAAGAAACTAATGTAAATACTAAATTATAGTTTATGCCTTTTCTTAAAAGTTAGCTTTTAAGGGATAACTTCACAGCAGAAGGGATATCTTCACAGCAAATCGTTAGGGTCTTGAGAAAGGTATTTAAATGAAATATAAACTTAGAAAAAGGAAAGAACTGTGTGTATAAACATATGCAGTCCAATTTGCTAAGGTTATTCCTCTTTTTTTGTCTCCACTTGCTCAATGTCAAATACTACATAACCCCATACTGCATACAGTGTGCAATAACATGCATTAATAATAATCATCACTTACATTGCTTTACAACTTCAAAGGTGTCTACAAGCGTTAGCTAATTAATTTGTTTCAACACCCCTGTGGGTTAAGCGTAATTACTCTGAAGGAGCAGAAACAAAAAGGTTGAACAAGTCACTGTTGGCCACCCAGACAGCAAGTGACAGCGGAGGGCTGAGAGCTCTGCAGCCTTTCATTTTCATGCTCCCACATACCACAGGCACACAACTATATGTAAAACTGACAAAACATTAAACAAAACATGCTGTATCATTAACTTATGTTGACATTAGCTTGAACTACCTGCTGTTGCTCATAAATTGATCCATGACTACCCTCGAGTTATGACAAGAAAACCATCCCACTGCACATGTGAATCTGGACATTATGTCTCAAAGTTTAAACCAACGCCCAAATTTCATGTCCTCGTGTGGATTTGGTCTTCTGGTTTGAGCTCATCCTTAGATGAGGTTTGAGACTGTTTCACAAAGCTCATCAAGGTGGAGCTTTGCACTGTCTCTCTTTCCACGTGTGTCAGCATATAGCTGTTGGGTTTGATGAAAAGCTCGTGTTTGCTGCTCTTTAGGGAAAACCTTTGAGTTAATGCAGGTGTTCAAACATCATCATATTCTATACCACATTTATTTTGGCTTTGCTGAATGGTTTATTTTGTAAGGCAAAAGGGAAAGATTCAGTATTTTTCAAACATTTTGATTGAAGCAAACATTGATTCAAACATTTTGAACAGAATGTTTGGAATTTTCCCATTTCAATTATTTTGTCTAAACTCTTCCTTCATATTTATGCTTACAGAAATGCCAAGAAGGAATTGTTTATATCAACATTTTGCATCATCCAGAACATATTTTGGAGAGACGTTTCAGAACTGCCAAAAGCATAATTTCCCCTGCAAAAAGCACATCTGAACTGGCTACTTCAGCAAGACCAAGGTACCAGGGCTCTAGCAAGTTTTCATGTCTGTGCTTATACATCACTTGGCATCCTGATTTTAGGAGTGCTTCATTCCTTGCCATCAGTAAGAATCAAGGGTGCTTAGCTCCTGCAGAAAATAAGCAGAAATCTATACAACAAAAACAATTAGTGGGTGAGTCATTAATTCTCATTATTTTATGCCAGAATCAGAGCTGTTCAGTCAGGGAGTAGCAGGTAGCTATAATCTACTGTTCACAGCATAAAATACATCAATCACAGCCATTTCATTCCCTCAGGGAAGCAGCAAGGAAAGAAAGACAAGGAAGTTAAAACAGATAAGCATTAGAAAGGTCCCCATGCTGCAAAACACAGAAATACCTGTCTCATCTTAAGCATTTCAGTTAGGCTGACTTCAGCAAGCCATGTGTTGAAAAAAAACCATGGGCCTTAATAGTTAGCATCAGCAAAATGCCAATTTATTAAGATAACCAGGCCTAAGGGAAAAAAATAAGCAAACTTCTCAGACTTATTACATATAAAATCCTCTGATGCCTTTTGGTTCTGACTGTGGTCTCATAGCAGGTTTATAAAGTAATAACTGTGGATTTTAATAGAGTTAATCCTCATCCACTTTGTGTGAGATGAGGATTAGGCCTCTGACTGAACTGCCTTCTGCAAATGGTGCTTCTGCATAAGGTGTTTTAATCATTCTTTTATTAATTCCTGCTCAAAGGAGCCTAGTTTAAAATGAGAAATCTTTCCTCATTCTGACCCTGCACATGTAGTATCTGATAACAACAACTATTTTTAAATTTAATGGCTTGAACAAGTAGCAGAGGTTCAGAGCACCCTCTGGCTCCCCCTTCCAGCCATGCAGAGCTGTGGGAATACGAAAACACTTCCACATTTTCAGAAAATACTGCATTGATAACATTGTTGTCATGAAGATACTTGTAGGCAATGGTAGATTAATTCTCCATGTTACTTTGGCCGAGTTGGGAGATTAATTCCAAGAATTAGTGTAATCTATTACCATTGGTTTTATTTTCTATAAAACCTTTGTTAAAAAAAAAAACATAAATAGGGAAGAAGTAATGCATACATAAAGCAAACACGCAAGCAAAACTAAAAATAACCCAGTGAAATCTTCTCACTGGGCAGTATAAATACTCCTTTCAGGTTAAAAATATGTCTTTGAGGATACGGAACCTTTGCAAAACATAATAGGCCTGGGACAATGACACTTCCTCCCGACCAACATAGTAACGTGTTTTTGCCCGTAAAGGATGTGCTCTGCTTTGCAGAGGAAACTCACATTGGCCAATTTCACCATGGAAACTCCAGCCTTGACTATAAAAAGACAAAGCTATCTACTGACAAATATCCTTATGTTGAAAATAACAAAAGAAAAGGAAAAAAAAAAAAAAGTGAGGGAGTTAAACCTGCATCTTTAATCCAGTTTCGATTCTCAGAGATGTGTCAATATGGAAACATTGCCCGAATAATCGCCTGAATTGCCCTGTTGAAGAGTCAGTAGGACTGGATGGTCACCAGAATACTTACTATGAGTTCTTTTACAGATGTAATGATTTTTCTGTTTAATTATAATTTAAGCCTGTAGTTTTGTCCCTCTCTGCCTGTCAGACAGAGCAGTAATAAAGCCCTCTGGATGACATGCACTGGAGGGTGAGAGCTGCCTATCGAACAAAAAGAGACCATAGATTGCAGAAAGTCAATGACAATAATTAGAAAGTGGACGACTGCCTGACGAAAAAGTACCCAAAAATGATGCACTGTCTTTTCTGCATAATCCCAAACACCACAAACACCATGACTTAGTGCAAACCAAAGGTAATTTTCCATATATTTTACCATTCTTGTCTATAGGAAGAATTTTTTTTTTTTTTTTGCATCAGAAATAACCATGATTTTACTTCCCTGATGTATTGGATTACTATCACAGCATCTGCAGATTATCTGAATAATGAAACTGTATGGGCAAATGGTCTCCATCATTCTCAAGGAATGAAAAAATAGGCAGTATTTTAGGGGGAGGGAGAATTTAGTTTACAGAGTTGTTTGGAGTGGCCAGAAAGATCCATCATAGCTCTTTTTTCAAGAAAATACACAAGGATGCATTTTTTTCTCTATAGATGAAGCAACCTAAGCAGCTCAAGCCAAACAAAGCACCTAATTTGGAAGTGTTCTGGAGTGTTGAAAATCGTTTAGAAAATGCTCTAGGCTAATTTGGTAAACCACAACAGAGCAGTAGCGGGTAGAAACACACTTTAATCTTATTTATTTCCCTCTGCCTTTAAACGCCGGGTTTGTTAGTATAAGCTTCTCTTTTAAATCCACTCTTAACACAGGCTTTCCTGCTTATGAAGTGCCTGGCCATGCCAGTACAGACACAAGCAACCTCAACGTGCCTGCAATCTCTCTGTGCTATGACCTTGCTCTGTACACGACATCGGTGTCGTTACCATTGCACTGTATATTTGTGGGGCCTCCACTGGATATGGACCAAGTTTTTCTTGGCTTTTCAGTGAACTTCTTCACCTCTGTTGACAGAAAAATAAACAAGTCTGATTTTATGGACACCTCGGATTGCATGTTTTCTGTATGCATGTAGCAGCATGGGTTGCCAAATGTGTTATTGCCAAAATACATAGAAATATGCTGGAATTTGCTGTCTCCAGCGCTGTTGCCGTCAGGTAGATCATATACATATACACATGATCCAACACATAGTTAGCATCTATTTTTTGGAAAAAAAAAGTGTTCTACAAGCAGCAGCACGTGGGAAGGCTGGGTTTGTGCAGCTTTGGGTCCTTAATCTCCATACCCCATTGTATGGATCTCGGCTCCCTCCCACGTCCCATGTGCCTCATCCCATGCGCCTTCCACAGCACTGCCAGTGGTCTCCCACACATACCTTCCCAAAGCACCTTGGCTCCTTCCCAGGGCTTTGCAGGGGGCAATACCCTTCGGCAGCGGTCCCGAGCCGTGGATGCCCCTGTCCCTGGGCTGCTGTGTGTGCAGCGGGATGTGTCGAGCCCCCACAGTAACCTGCATTCATCAAGGGCTCTGATTTATGTCTCATTTAATCCCTCAGACTGATTTTCTTAAAACTTTCAGGGACTTATTGAGGTCAAGACCTTTGCCTCTACTATTTTGTGATCAAAACCAGTTGGTTCATTTAAAAAGAACAAGTTAGAAGAGGTCTGCAGCGTGGCTGAAGCAGTTTGCACAGCAAATCATGTTCCCGGTGACCATCCGGGTTCCCACTTGCAGCCATGGGGGTCAGCTGCTCTTAGAATCACAGAAT
>VZSG01000002.1:4586232-4609953 GCA_013398315.1 Nothoprocta pentlandii
AAGAAGTGAGTGGGGCTACAGTTCTGCCGTGTTGGTCCTCCTTGGCACCATATAGCCCTGGAACAGGCTGCCCAGAGAGGTTGTGGAGTCTCCTTCTCTGGAGATCTTCCAAACCCGCCTGGATGCCGCCCTGTGCCCCGTGCTCTGGGTGTCCCTGCTGGAGCAGGGGGGTTGGACTAGATGATCTCTAGATGATCTCTAGAGGTCCCTACCAACCCCAACCACTCTGTGATTCTGTGTACAACGGCAGCATCTCTGATGTGGTTACTAGTGCCAAGTTACTCTTGCCCATCCTGCTGCTAAGGGGCAATGCAAGAAGAGGTAAATCCTGGTAAATCCCAGCCTTTGCCCTCCTCTCTGCTCTTCTCCCTGCTTAGAGAATTTGGGACTTCAAGTCTACCTGCCTTGGCTGGTTGCCTAGGGTGCAAAAAGACAAGCACCTGCAGGGGGAGCATTCACTCTACCTTAGAGCAGCCACCCAAAACAAATGGGATGACTCTCCCTACTCATATTTTAGGTTGGTAAAGTCAAGCGAATCCCCACCCTAGGTTACAAGTGCCACCACTCTGGTTGGCTTTGGCACACAAAGAGCACCTTGAGTTAAAAGTACCTCTTAAATGATGTCACGTGGTAAAACATCCAGAAAGGAGACTTAAGGAGCAGCCAAGGGACAGTGTCACGAACTGCAGTCCCTGCTAGAGCAGCTTGCTCGGTTCTGTGTAACACATTAGTCGTGTGTAGAGCACTAACCCGGCGCTGAAGCTGAGCCTGAGTTCAAGTCAGCAGCGTTTGCTTGTAGCTGACGTAGCAAACACACGCTGCAAATGTTTGCAGGTCCAGCATGGTCAGGGTTGCCTACACAGGAAGGGAGTAGTTGCCCTGTATGATTTCTTTGAATTTCAAGGTGATGACCAGCATCCGAGCAGGCAGCAGACAGCCAGAAATCTGGGATGCTACTGGCATGAGTGGCAGAGCAATTCTGCAATACGTAAAAACCATTCCTCTGCAAAAGAGGCATTTATTTAGATATGGAGATCACTTAATTTCTCATAGCAGTGACCCTCTTAATCCTATAATGATATTTGCATTCCCACTGCCATAAAATATAACCTCCAGCTTCTCACTTCAGATGAAAATGCTTTCGAGGCCTTTTCTTTTTAAATTATTTATTTAAGCCAAACACTATTTGTTATGTATTATTTAATACTATGCTCTTTCCATAAAAATAGTGCTGTTCCTCTTTATTTATGCATACTTACTACGGAAGACAAGGAATGCAAGGAAGACAGACCCAGCTTGAGCTCCTCTGTAGTCTGAACTGTCATTTCAAAAGTAGCAGCCTTACTGGAATTTTGTAATTCTCTTTTCAGCAAGTTATCTTTCACTGGTGCAAGAGCAGGAACATTCACTTCCAAAAGCAGAGGAAGTGCAATGTTAGGTGGTAAAGCATGCTTTGAATTACCAGGATCATTGGTCCAGCAAACAGAGAAACAGGCTTTGGCAGCTTTTCCCGCAGCAGCATGTAAATTGTAGTATGTTGCTTAAGGTCATAGAGAAACTATAAACCTTTGGGGCCGTTTGGTTGTAATAAAGATACGATGCTTAAAATTCTAAGGCCTCACAGCTTTGATGGTACACAACTGTGCCCCAATCCACTGCTGAACTCACTGATTAAAGCAGAAAGGCAAAAGATCCAAAGGAAGCCTTTTTCCTATAGAGCATTTAAATCTCTGCTTAACATCCATTTCTTCAGTCACGTCTGCAAGGTGTGAGGCCTTTGTAACTGTCAAGCAAGCATGAAATAAATTAGCAAAACCACCTACAACTGCAACTGTGTAACCATAAGACCTTCTGGTCTCTTCTAGCTTTTTTCCTCCTCTCTTTTCTGCCATTTCTTTTGCTTCAACAGGATATCACTTCAAGGTCCATGGGCTGGTTTTACCTTGTTGCTGCAAAATAAGTGTCCCCAAACTCAGCTCCAGCGATTGCAGCTCTCGGCAGCATCTCTTTACCAAGCAGCTCAAAGCAGTGATCAGAGTAGCTCAACTTCTGCAGGACCTTTCCAGGGCACAGTGAGCAACTCTGGGCCAAAGGCTGCATCCTGAGCACAAGCTCACACGTGGAAGCAGGAGGCACTTGGAGCATGTAGAAAAGCTAGTGAGGAGCAAGAACTTGGAGATCTCTTTCTTTCACAGGGAGGCTGTAAGATATAACCCCATGGGACACCTTGCTTGGTGCTATGCTCAGGAGTTCCCAGCACGTGGATCCTGTCGTTGCTGGACTGTGTCCTTTACCAGAACCTTTCATGTAAAAGATGAGGATTTGTGCAAAGCAGCATCACATCTCTGGTCAGAGCTCCATGAAGCCGTAGCAGGAAAAATGCATTAAAAAGTCCCTGGAGTGTTGTTGCTGAAGTAAGAGCATCCTCTCCCTTCCTATTCCTATGAGCAACACACCCACAAGCCTTCCTTGATATCACAAAAAGAAGATAGCACTTCCTCATGGTTTCTGATCATGTTTTATAATTTATGGGAAATAATGCCTTCTTAAAATACAGCCTGTTATAACAGGCTTGTTATCCAACTACAGAAATGTTCAACAGAAATTTCCATTAAAATTTTGTGTCTTTTTTGGTAGTTTTTAAAGAAATCTTAAATAATTCCAGAGAATTATGGGGAAAAAAAAGGTCAAAAATGTTCACAGAAGCTTTGGTTCTACCTCTGCAAGTGGTTTGGTTTCTCTCAGCTTCAGTGACAGCTGGAGAAGGTATGATAGACCTTAAGCCACAGGGTGCTTTACTTGCATGAGGGCTGGCACAGAAACTATACCATTTAGGAAATTGACCTAATTAATTTCTATTTTTACAGAAACTGGTTCTGGCAATATTGATAATACTTTTAAATGTCATTCTTAATGTATTACAAACTGCAGACTTCCTAGGAGATTTGCTGCTGCTCCCCTGTATGTACAAATACAGGAGTAAATTGCCTCCTACTTTCCCATCAGCTATGTTTCTACCTGCATTATTTCTTTCTAGCCCATGCCACATGCAGCAATTTTCAAAACAAAGTGAATAAGCTGGCACAGGCCTTCAAGTGCTTTTCCACCAATTCCCATACTCAAATTAAACATGCAAATGAAAACATTAAAAGGAATGACTTATTCATGTTCTTAGGCAAAGCATACATATTAAATTAATGTTCATGTATCAAAGAAGACAGTAAATGCTGACTCTTGGAAAGCCTTGTATAGGAAACTGTACTACAAACTGTTCATTTAACATTTTTATTGTTTAATATAAAGCTTAGGAAGACTGTCTGTATTGATTCCATCCTAAATATTTGACAGTATACATTAGTTTAGAGCAACCACCTCATTTCCAAATACATATTTAATGAAGCTCATGTCATTTCAAGCAGACATTGAAAGTGTAAGTTTCACCTCGTTAATGTTTTAAGAGCATATGTCGCATTAGTGACTGTACAAGGAAACAGCTCCTTTGATGTAGCATGTCAGATAAGGAGCTGTCTCTAACATAAAGCAAAATGGCAAAGGATTGCATCGGCAAAACTTTAGAAATACAGAAAAAAAACCCTATTTACAAGAATGACAGATAGCGATTGCTTTTAATTTGCACTTTTTCTTTAAGTCTTGATTTTTTTGTTTGCTACTCTTGTGAAAATTATGTGTGTGTTCATTTTAGATGTCTCTGTAATACCAGAGAAGACTAAGAAACAAAAACAGTCAGCAATATTTTTATCATGTGCCTCCTTCTCCCTGCTCAAGAAGTGAAGGCTTAAGTGATCTGCAGTTAAATTCTCAGAGTTTCTAGCAAGAAAACACAAAAGCATGTCAAGGTAACTAAAAGCAACAAACAGTTCAGCGATAGCGCTAAAGGATGATTTCAGCACATTCAACTATTGGAAAGTTTTCAGGGAAAGAAAATCATTTTCAGTGGCTAAACTGCATTTCCATATGGAGTACCAAAATTCTGAGGTTAAGACTGAAACGGACTCACCCTGAATTACCTGGGTGAATTCATAGAGAAAGGAAAATGGAAGAAGTGATGAAGAAGAAAGAAAAAACACAGAGGAATCGGGAGAGCAAGGAGAAAACACAAAATTATATTCACAAGTGGCCAGGTAAGTAAAAGGTAGGAGATGGAACAACTTCACTGGCAAGGAGATACAGTGAGGCCAGGCTGCAATAAGTGCTGGCACTCTGCATAATAAACCCGTGCAGCAAAATGTAGAAGCCAAGTCTGTTGATGAAGGATATAGACCTTGGCATTACAAAACCAGAAATATTGCAGAAATGTGGTGGGATGTCCCTTAAATCTGGAATACAGGCCCTGAAAGGATCACAGCATTCAGAAAAAGAGCCCCGGGAATGTGATGGAGCATAGTACACAACCAGTGTGGTAATGTAAAGGAGGAGAAGCACAGACATTGTAATCATGGGCTTAATCAAGGTCCAACTCAATCCTGATCAAATTTGATCATACAGCATTGAAAACGTAGGACCTGCAGGAGACCTCCTGCTCCTAGATGTACATCAGAGAAAAGTGATAGCAATAACACAACTGATAATGGTAGAGCTCAAATATTCCTGAGTCTGGACTGTTGACTAACTGTTGTGGTTTTTTTAGCAAGGTATTTATTAAGTCTCCCAAGAAGGAATGCTATTGTAGACATAGTAGGAATGTTAGGAAGCAGTGGCTGTAGAAAATACCCTTGATCAAACAGATTATAATGGTTTTTCAGTAAATTGAATGGAAAGATAAGCAAACCCATGTTGTGTGATTTCTGGGTTTTCACGTTGCTGATTTTTTAAAATTCAAAACAGTGAAGCCAA
This sequence comes from Nothoprocta pentlandii, assembly GCA_013398315.1. Lineage (NCBI taxonomy): Eukaryota > Metazoa > Chordata > Aves > Tinamiformes > Tinamidae > Nothoprocta > Nothoprocta pentlandii. Next base: position 4,591,087 of record VZSG01000002.1, read on the forward strand.
CAGAACTGATGAACTCGGAGACTTGACTGCAAAGGAGATTCCTGAAGTCAAAAGTGCAAAATCTATTTTGAGTTTGCATTCCAAGAAGGAGAAAAAACTCACAGAGAAGAACTCCAGACCTAGCTGATGACAATCCACCTTGAATAGGATATTAGGAGAAAGCACAGAGCCTGCAAGCAATGGAACAAAAATGGCTTATTTAGCTTGGAAAATTATATCTTGCAGGTCAGAAAGTGTAGGGAGAAAGTGAGAACTGCCAAAACCTGAGCTCTGTTAGACCTTGCAAAGGAAATTAAAAACACATTGTAAAATGCTCGTTAGTCATATAAATACAGAGCAAAAAAATGGAGCTGCTATGCAGTACAGATGGAGTAAGGATTAAAGATAAGCTATGCAGGGGCCAAAATCTAAATGAAAACTTTACTTCAGTTTTCAGTAAGCATGTTCCCGTGGGGAAAATACAGCACCACTCATGGGAACAAGTGAAACAAAAATCAAAGGGCTTAATATTTTCAGACAGATGGCCTCATCTCTACCTAAAGCCCTAACAGAACCAACACACAAACCTTCCAAACCTGGTAAATAGATATGTTAACTCAGAAATTAATGATAGGAGAATAACAGGAGAAGTTTCTTTATTTTAGAATTTTGGAAACTATGATCTAGCTAAAGAGCAAATATTTGATTTTCAACAGTCAATGGAGGTAGACAAAACAGTACTTTTTAGCATGGTTTAAACAGAGATATGTCACGCTACACTACCATGATTTCTTTCTCTGATACATTCAACTGACTCTTAGAGGAAAAAAAAAGTCCTAAATTTACTTTTTTCTTGTTTTCAGTAAAACATTTCATATGTCTCTGAATGAGGAAGAAATGCAAGGCTCATAAAAGGACTGGATAAAATATAAGTGATAACTAAACAAATTATTGGGGTACAGGATGGCTCTTTATTTTAGGATCTACAAAAAAATAAATCTTGGGATCAACATACTATTTTTGTCAATGAGCCTGTCATAAAAAAAACATGCCAATGCTAATGGAATTTGCCACTGAGCAAGACAGAAGAACCAGAATTCAATTCAAAAGCACGAAGGACTTTGTGAACTATAGGAATAAGGAAAGGATGGGCCTTACAAGGCAGGGTCATGCATTAGTTTTGTTATAAACTTGGAATTAATCTGTAGACAAGCAAAAGATCTGAGAAGACTGGTAACTATAAACCTAACCACGACAGCAGTGAAGCAGGAAAATGTGATGTTTGTAACCTTTGGTTTCCCTCGTAGTTGATACGTTAGTGTCCTCCATAGTTGGATGGGAATAGTACTCCTTGACCTCCTATTTTGACGTGAGTCCTTGTGTAAGAGGCTTATTTTAAACTTGAACAATAAAGCTTTGGATGGCCAAAGTCAGCGGGATGACTACCCTCCCTGGGATGCCTTTTGCCTTAAAGCCCTGATTTACACCACTTTTTGTTCTGCATGTTGCTGTTGGCTTTCGCTTGAAGCGGTGCGTGAAAAGAAAACATGCCTATAATAATCAGACACCTGAAGTTTCAATTATTTTTGAAAGGACAGAGTGTCTCAAGCCTGTCTATGAAATGCTTTTTCAGGGTGCCTTTTAAGAACGTCGCTCATGGTGAGCTGCTGTGGGTGGAGGGCTTCCTAAAACACTGCTCACCAGGTTGGTGCTCTTGGGCTGATTCATGACATGAATAGCTGCTTAATAATCCGCAAACACCTGGAATTACATCACCAGAAGAAGCTGGAAGGTTTGGGGATGCATTTTTGTGCAGTCAGTGACCCCTGTTGATAACCTGGTTGCAAGGACTAACGGGCTGGCCCGAGCTGGAGGCCTGTGGTGGCAGCTAGGACACTGCACGACGTGGTCACATACGTGTCAGGCAGCTCCAAAGATACCGTCCTGCAAAAATGCACCATAAGACTCCAACTCGGCAGTAACTGCTGCCCATTATCGGTGCTTAAGCGTTAATTTACACTGGCTATTTTGCTGCTGCTGATCGCTCTTCCCCCGAGGATGTGCTGGTAAGGCTGAGGGCCAATTCCAGCAAAACGTTCTGTCTCTCTCTGCTCTCAGCCTTGTTTTATCTCTCTGCTCCGTGCATTCCAGGGCTGCATTTCTAAGCCAGCCCCTGCACCGCTGCTAGGCCACCAGATGTGGGGTGGCATCGATACCCAGCTGTTTGGCTGCCTGGTTGCATTTCCCATGGTTTGTTCGAACGCTTAAGCAAAACTGACTGCTCTCTGGCGCCTGCAGTATTTAGGAGCAGCTCTCCATCCGCCTGCCAGGCCTGGGTGCAAATGCACAAATATTTAACTGGTGAGCATGGGCTGCAGTGGTTTCCAACAGCTTCTGCACGGGCAGAGGCACTTCACCAGGAGCAAAGAGCTGGAGCCAAAGGGCTGGCCCTCAAGTGGAGAGCAATAGACTCAGCGGGCTGCAATCAGCCACAGTTGCTCGCCTGAGAAGATGGAAAAACTGCTAGATATATAACACGGAGTCTTGGGAAATGAAGTTATGCTGGTCACAATCGCCCTGGCAGTGTAAAAATGCCTTGTGAAGGCAGCTCTGAGGAGAGCCTGCCTTTCCGCCGCGGTGAGCACCCGCATGCGGGTTGTGTGGTTAGGTGGAAAATGCTGCACCGGGATCCCACGGACCAACGGGGACAATTACATGCTGCAGGAAACGATAAGGATCACTAATCAGCTTGCAAATCACCTAATCAAAGCGTGCTCCTCGCATCCCACCGTTCCACTGGATTGAGAGCTATAATTATCCTTTTTCCCCAATCAGATTTGCATGAGTATTTATTTTTGTGCACTTAACATATTGTCCTCCACAGATTTGAGATTTTTTTAGTCAGTGAGGCTTCTCAAACAACCACCTTGCACAGTAATTCTTAACCTTGGGCCTACGTAGACATATATTCAAAAAAGCTTTTCTCTGCTACTGCTCTTGGCTTACGTACAGTATTTTATGGTTAATCCTTTTTTTTTATTATTCAGGATTTTGTGAAAAATCAGGCTGAATATTAGTAGGTGATTTTGTGGTATTATAAAAGATTACATCTATTATTTGGAATGCTTTGATTCTCAAACAAGTAAAATACATCTTTGAAGGTTAGCTAAACCCCAGCCCGCTTCTTTTTCATTACCTTTTTCACCTCTTTTTACAGATCAGCTAGACCTAACATACCACATATTGAAAGCATAGTGATAGTTATTAGGAGAGTATTAGCATATTTTAGTCTACCTAATATTTTTCTTTTTAAAGATTAGTAACAGAGGGTTTTTTTTTTTTTTTTAAGGGTTCTCACTTCTCCATAGTTTGCAATGGGAATTCAGCAGCTAACATAAGGTCTCTGCTGTTCTCCTGGAAGATCTCCTGATACAGTTGCCTTGAGAAGAGCCAAGAAGCCTTCCCCTTTCTGCGTTTCCCAGGCTAGAATCCCACAGCATCCCAGGAGATGCTGTTTCAGGTGGGACCCACCAGGTGGGACGCATGAAACTGGAAGCCCTTCCTTTCCACAACCACCCCTCAAGTGAAAGGACACATTGGACACACACTGCAAAAGCTGGGAAGCAATAGGTTCTAGTACATAGTTCTAGCACATAGTAACATTACACATAATGTTATCTGGCATTAATGGAGCTATGCCTTAGCGGCTCCCGATCTTGAAGCTTACACGAGTTTTTGCATCTTGTTTTTTAGGCAAGAACCTTGTTTGTTAGGTATAGACCGAAATTCTCAGCAAGAAATCCAGAAGCTTCAAATTTACAAACAAAAAAAAAACAGACAAAAAGAAATCCCAAACAGACAAAAAAAAAAAACAGACAAAAAGAAATCCCAAACAGACAAAACCAAAAAAAAAGACAGAGAAGCCACACCTATGTAGGAATAAGTACAGGCTATTGCATTGAATGGATATACTAAGTACAAAAACAAAATGAAACCAGTATTTCTATATGTAAAAATTTCCAAAATAGTCTTAATCACACAGCTATTATATGGTCTGCATAGTGCATGAAACAAGGGATGTTTTTCCTCATTCTAAGCATAAAGCTGCAGGGAAAGGAGAAGGAATATATATTTCACAGCTATAAATGAAACTTCATCTTTATGCGGCATTATTCAACTTGCTATGACAAATCCCACTACAAAAACTCTTTTATTGACCTAAAAATTTCAATCCCTTGCCACTGATTTCTCCATTTCAGTAAGAAGCAACGCCAAGTTCATCACAGCAAATATATGACACTCAGGAAATCAGAGTGCTTTAGCAAAAAGAAAACAAATCCCACCTTTTAAATCAAGTAGTTGTTGTGACCATATATGTTTTCCATATGTTGTTATATGTTTACCGAGCCAAAAAAAGTCTTTGCATTCAAGGTCTTAAAGCTTGGAAGTAGCTGTAACATATCAAGCACAGCCCCATGTTGCTACTGGAATAAAAGTTTCCATCAGGCTGCCAAAAGTAAAAAGAAAACGAACCCACCCTCTAAAAGGTTTATATATATTTCAAATGGGAGTGAAACACGATAAAGAGATGGGGAAAAAAAACATCAATTCATTGAACCAATAGATCAACTATCTAAATTCAAGAAGAAGCCTGAGAATGACACCATGGAAAAATAAAACACATTTGCTGAAACGGTTCCTTCCGTCAATTATCCAAGGCAATTCTGCTCCTCATGGATTCAGGGAAAGTTGACAAGGAACAAAAAAATCCCCAGAAGACGTACAAAAGACAAAAGACCAGCTCCTTAATGCTGAGCTTTCTTGCTTGGTTCTGGATTAATCCAAACTGGCTCTGCTGTAACAGAAGTCTCTGGCCAGGCTCCTTCACTGCAGTTTTACAGGCAGTAAAAAATTGAGAAAAAATTGAGCTTTACAGGCAGTAAAATTGAGAAATGCAACATAGCTGTGCAGGCCATACACCCCATACACCCCATACACCTGACTCACAACCAACACAGTCCCCTCACAGTAGGAACTTGACTGTGTCTGGCCATAGCTGTCAGCAGAGGCTCCATAAATACGGGAGATGAGAGCAGGCCAAGAAAGGAGCTGTTCCCAGGATTGTGCCGGTTAAAACTCCTCCTGGGATTCCTTGGGATTAGCTGGCGGGATGCTCAGCACAATTTGTGCCAGTGCCCACTGGTGGCTAAATCACGCTGAGCTTCAGGACTGATAACAGGATTGTTAATTCTGCCACAATCCTGCAACATTTTGTAATATTGGCCAGACTTGGCAGCAATTCCCTTTGTTTCCGTCTCTGAGTCCTGCCTGGAAATAGGTCCCCCAAATCCTGGGCTATTAAATACTTGGCAAAGATTTTCTTTTTTTCCCCTGAGAAAACTACCATGCCCACCACCTGATGATTGCAGCAAGAGAACTGCATGTAATGTTGACATGATTAAAAATTATAACACTTAAAAAGTTTCAAAGTAACTCAATATGAGAAGCAGTAGAAATCCCAGACTGCTGCAAACTCTGGAAGCAAAATATATTGGAGAAGGGGATGCTTACAGCTGGTCACTGAAGCAGAAGTTATGAAAACCCATTATTTAAAATGTGTGATAAATTATCTGCTGTCAGTCTTTGTACTGCAATACAAGTAAATCAATGATCAGTTTAATGGGGCACTTGCATGAAAGCAATACTGGCATTCAAACAAAGAAAACAATGAAGACAGCAATAGAGGATTATATTTCCACTCCTATTAAATTGATCAATGATTGGGATATCTACCTGCAGTCCTGGGCTATTTATATACCAGAAATCCAAAACAAGTGAACTGTTAGAAAGGCATAATTTGAAATCTTTATTCCTAGAAAAAGGGCTGTATTAAGGCCAAGCTGTAAGATTTTCCAGAACTGGAGTGTAAAGCTGCACATGCACCTTCAAGAGAATTTTAGAGTCTCTTGCCTTTGTCAAGTCCATGTAACAAATTACCTCAGGGCAATGAGCTATACATGGTGTTTTGGGAACTGTGACATTGCATCAGATAGGAATTTTATTATTTGGACAGATAATTAATGATGTGTTTGCTTAAGGGCTCAATTAATAAATATTTATGCATTTGTTTCTGGTATACATGCTTTATCAGCAGAACGCCAGTATGCTTTGAATGATGTCATTTACAACCAATATATATTAAATGGTGTTTTCAAGGGTAAATGATTCTGTATAACATAATGCATTATGTTAATGTGGTTCCATGCACTTTTACTGGTTTACTGGGAGGCATCCAGATACAATTTATTAGAAATAAAAGATTGTGTTTACTAGTCAGCATAACTACCTCATATTACAAAAGAGTCTTATGTAAAAAAATTTGAAGAATGCATTAAAGTACTTTGTGATCTTTTAGGTGTAAAATTAGAGGTGGCAAAAATACATGCTACATATATACATGTATAAAAACATATGCTATAAGCATCTTTATATTGTTTGGAAGTAACAATGTTTTTTTTATATTGAGAAGCATTTTAGGGGAGTAGTAGGTAGCCATCAGGCTACCATGAATGGATTTAAATTTGGTTTACTATTAGGATAGCTAGTAACTGCAAAGAAACCTAAGACCCTTCTTTTGGACGACTGTATGAAGAAGCAAGGCATTTTTGAAACCCCAGGACTGTAAAGGAATGTTACAGACAATATAATATTAGGGCTTGTCTTCATTAGCAGGTTCATGTCAGTCATAAGTGAACTATTCCATTAATTTGACTGCCATCAAAAACCAAAACCCTGCCTTCCTTGTATTAAAAATGACTGGGTATGGAGGTGAGATCTAAAATAGACAGTCTTAGCTTAACAACTTAGCTGTTGTTTCTAAAATGTTATAGCACCAATCTGCATCCATACAGTGATTAAGGAATGCTCATCTCGCCATCCCATGAACTTCTCAGCTCATGGATTTTCCTTGTTCTGTAGTTATTCCTCATTTTCAAGCAAGAAGGCAATCACGTACTATTTCACACCAACTATCTCAAACTATTGTCTCTCTTATAGGACACCTCTGTCTCCATATGATGATTCCCTTCCTAGAATAACCCCCAAATGGCCTAGTCTTCAGATATCTATGAGGAAGTGACTCTGAACAGAAGCACCTGATTTTTTTTTCATTCCAGTTAGCTATGGTGCTGCAAATGACTTCAGCATGAGCTAGAAAGGAATTTTACACAATTCTCAGCAGCCTGATTTTATTTGACATCTTTAACATCTGAAGCAATCAAAGAAAAATGTAAAGAAAAGAACTGAAGCTCTACTGTTGATGAATATATTATACTCCTTCTGCAAATGGCATTTGTGCCCATTAAATAACCTTTATCAGCTGAGATGATAGAATCTGAGGTGCTACTGGCACAGTAATTCCTGCCAGTGTCTTAGTTCCCTGTTTCTCCCTAATCCAAAAGGAGCAGGAAGCCAGGCCTGCGGCCTCCTCGGCTGCACTAGGCAGACCATGGCCTGTAGGTCCTGCCCCTCGGCTCAGCACTGGTTAGGCCACGCCTGGGCTTCTGGGTTCACTACTGACTCCTCAGAACAAGAGACATGGAGATACAGGGAGGCTTCTGGAAGCTTTGTATGAAGAAAGAGTAAGTGAGCTGGCCCTGGTTAGCCTGGAGATGAGAAGATTGAGAGGGGATATGATTAACAGGTATAAATACCTGAGGGGAGAATGTAAAGAGGACAGGGCCAAACTCTTCCAGGTGGTGGTCAGTGACAAGGCAAGGAGTAAGGAGTATAAATTAAAACATAAGAAGTTTAATCTCCATACGAGGAGGAACTTCTTGACTGTGAGGGTGCCAGAGCCCTGGAACAGGCTGTCAAGAGAGGTTGTGGAGTCTCCTACTCTGGAGATCTTCTAAACCTACACGATGCCACCCTGTGCCCCATGCTCTGGGTGTCCCTGCTGGAGCAGACGGTTGGACTAGATGATCTCCAGAAGTCCCTTTCCACCTCAACCATTCTGTGATATAGGAGTGAGCCCAAACTCACATCTCACAAACAAGGAGGCTGAGACAGTTGGGATTGTTCAGTCTGCAGACAAGAAGGCTCAGGGGATCTTATCCCTGTGAATAAATCCCTGATGGCAGTAAAGAAGACAGAGCCAGACACTATCTAGTGGGAGTAGATAAAGGCAGTGAGCACAAAATGAAATACAAGAACTTACATTTAAACAGAAGAAAAAACTTTCTACTGGAGGAGTGACTGAGCGCTGGATCAAATAGCCCAGAGATGTTGGGGAGTTCCTGTCTTTGGAAATATTCCAAAGCCATCTGGATGCATTCCTGGGTAACCTCTTCCAGCTGATGCAGGTTTGAATGTGGGGCTTAGACTAGATGATCTCCAGAGGTCTCATCCATCCTTAAATATTCTGTGATTCTGGACCATCTCAAACTGTTTACAAACTGGATCCAGACTGGATGATGTAGCTCCACAAGCATCAGTTTCTCTAGAAGCTGTTGTGGCTCAGACATTCCTGTCAATATTTTAGCAGGAGAATATTTTTAGATGGTGTTAAAATGCCTAGCTCATGTCCACAAGCAGCAATACATCTCAAGAAGTGATGAAGCAAATAGAAAATTTCACAAAGTCTGGTCAGCTGTTCCCAAAAGGTCTTGTAGTGAAACTTTTGAAATTTAAGAAAGCATCTCCTTCATGAGCTGTGCTTTGTGCCTGTGGAGTTAGAAGATAAAGGTGACCTGGAGGTACCTGAAGGAGTGTGTAGTCTCCAGTTAAGAGAGAAGGGAAGATGAACAGAAAAAACAACTCAGTGATATGTGCTTGTGTCAAATGATAGATTCCTTCCAGATCATTACGTACTGATCACTATGACTGCATCACTCATGAGCTTTATGTTCAAAATCATTTCTCTTCCTCTTCTCATGATAAGCATCCTGGACAGAATAACAGGAACAAGCCCTAGGGTTCAGTGGCGACATTGACAATAATTTCATGATTCATGAATTGGCCGTTGTGGAAGAATTAGCAAAGATGCATTTTGCTGTATGTTCTTGCCTCAGACTTAGAAAGATACTTTGCTTTCTGATTCTAGTCAGAGAAATGTTCTTTAGGACATGTTTCTGAATTAGGCCAGGAGAATAGTTAGGTTGTGCATTAATCCCTCCTCAAGCCCTGCTTAATACAATATATTCTCAGAAAGTGATGGTTAAGTGGAGAGCAGTGAGACTTGCTCCTACATATTAAATAAACATAGATATATAAATAATTAAAATTGCTTCTTCCCATTCTCCTCACGTATTATTTTAGCTACCTAAATGATGAAGTCTTTGGAGCAAGAAGCACATAATAGCATTTGTTTGGGAAGTGCTTATCAAACTCAGATAACAGCTATATAATGGCTATGTCAACCTGGAGCGCTCCAGCACTGATCTTGCACAGATGTCAGAGTGTTGTGCAGCATCTGGCAGGTTTCTGCACAGGGCATTTACCCCTGGGACAGTTCATCTAAACAGAATCAATTAACATCACAGCAAGCTGCTAAAAGCCTGGATCACACTGTCCTGGTGTTTTTTTGTTTGTTTTTAATAGTCATAACATGTGTACGTGTTTCAGCAGTGCTTTCTCACAGTGGCTGCATCCTAGCCAAAGAGAGATGAAAACACAAGGACAGAGCACTCAGACGTCTCAGGCTGATGGCAGGTCTCTGATCTGCTTGCCAGATGGAAACTCACTGGCCCCAGAAGAGCACACCTCTTCCTTCACGGGGTAATTCTGGGCTAGACTGTTTTGTTTCCTTATTTGCTGTTACAGAGCTACTCAGCTCTGCATGTTCTCCCATGTGGGTGGAGATCATCTCTAAGCCTTTGCCAGCACCTTCTTAACTCTTTTGAAGCGACGGGTCATACATGAGCATTTTCTGTTGTTGTCAACCTATGCTTCAAAGTTGTGTCAGACTTGCTTTGTGAATGGATTATTTTAACATACTTTATCATATAATTTTGTTAAAATAACCTTCCATCAAGTCTAAAAGTCGCTAAGGTGACTAATAAGAACTTGTGTTTTTTCTCATGGGCTTTTGAATGAATAAGGGTGGAAAGTAGGCAGATTTTGACAAATAGCTTCATATGTTAACTCCGCAACAATTTCATGTCTTTGCCCTATACGTGCAGACCATATGTTCACCAAGCAAAAGAGTCCTCTCTAATAAAGAGGCATGTATAGATAATTGTTCTCTAGCTTGCCAAAATGTTAAATCTGTCAAGGACTGCCACCTTGGAAGTTCACAAACCACGTGTCAGGCCCCAAATAAGCAGCCTGTATTTCTTTAAAGAAGAAATTGTGGGGCTTGATCTGTCTCTTCATATTTTAAGCTCCTTCTTGCCCTTGTGTGCATATGTGGGAAGACGACGGTATCTCTCAAATTACTAGAATCTACTTTCTGATGAAGAAGCTCCCATCCTACATCTCTAGGATGCTCCCATCCTATATCTGTCATTTGCATTCCCAGCCCTTCTGTCAGACCTGTTTTATGTACTCACCCAGCCCTGTGAGCTCTGCTCTGGCTACTCAGCACGTCCATGTGGCTTTAGAAACCAGAAAATACAGTGGCTGCTTTTTTTTCCCTACCTTTCCAGGCTTGATGTTGCATGAAAGCAGAGGCAGGTGAAAGAAAATAAAGCTCCCCTGAACTGCCAGGCTCTTCCTACTTCTGAACTCCTTACCCTGGGATGTTAACAAAGTTTTGCAACAGTAAGGATTGAGAGTAAGCTTGGCCGCCAGTATCTAGGCCAAGAATACAATAACAGGAGTGTAATTCTGTCTGTTGTGACAGGGAAGGAGAAAAGGTTGAAATGTGTATTAGTTATAGAAAAGCATTTTGATGGATTGGAGGTAACCATGCCACTTTTTTAAACAGTTTAGTCTAAAAATTATTTCACTGCCTATTTTCAAATAAACCATTTCACATACGTGTTTTTATGTTTTTCTCAACATTTCCATATTTCAGTTGCAAAAAAAACTATAAAAAGAAGAAAAAACACTCCCCTGTCACCATCCTCCAAATTATTTATTCGAATCTTCAAATAATTATTTCTGCTTTCTCTCCTTTCCCCATTTCCATTCTTCTTCAGACAGAAATGTTGATCAGATGGGGTTTCACTTCAGAGCTGAACTTTGCAGGACGTCTCCCATTCAGGAGACCAGCTTTAGCCCCAGAAAAAATGCTGTGAGTTACAGGGACAGAAAACAAACAAATGAAAAGCAAACAAACAAACAAACAATGTTGGCAACACTGCAAAACACAGGGTATCTATAGGCGGAATATATTCCCAGGCTGGGGAAATACTGAATTTTCACAACACTGAAGCAGATAATCTGGAGGTGGATGGAATTTTTCTCCTAGCACTCCCTCGTACAAATAAACACTGCTGAGAAAACAAACTTGTTTAGGGTGAGAGCGGGCTGAATTAAACAGCGGTATCCATTTGTGGTCACCTAAAGCTGCTTGAATGCAGATTGCTTATCTTTGTTTACTGTTCTAAGTCACCAAATGGTGTGAGCAATTTTGGGCATGGGTGTATGCTGTTTTTGCCTTTGTTTGTGACTACTTGCCCCTGTCATATGAACGTGGACAAAATGAAAATAAGATTCCTCGCCTGACTTTAAGATCTTCTTCTTCCTTTCTAATGATTGGGAAGGATATTTAGACTACTTTTGAATTTTAAAATCAGTGGGATTAATTAAAGTATTGCTTTCCTACCTAGGATACAGTCTTGAATCAGCATGTAGTGTTTACTTGTTTGGCTAAAATGAAGGAATGGAATAAAGATTGTGAAGGCATCATTAATCTGGGCACGTGGCCTTTTTACCACAATTACATTTGTGTGAGAAAGAAAGTATTTACTGGTCATCACTAAAAAAACCTCAGGTGAGATCAAGCCCCAAATCCATGGTCCATGAGACCGCACAATTTCACTCAGTACCTTCAGAGTGTCATCAGGCTGTTGCCCATGAAGTGAAGGTGACTTTATCGCACAGGTATGTGCTAGCTTTTTCCCTAGGCAAGGGTGGGAACTTGGAGCTTTCCATGGGTGATAGATTTGTATCCCACCTCTGGTTCAAAGTCTTTTTGGAGGCGATCTCTCTTGAAGAGGTGTTTTAAGTAAGCAGCATGCCTAGGGAAAAGGAATGACTATTTTTTAAAAACAGTAGAGCCAACAGAAAATGTTGAAAAGGTAACACAAGAAGTGGGGACTGTAAGAGAATTCATTATTTATATGCTTTTAATGTGCAAGGACTGTAAAAGAAGACACATGTAAATGTGTAACAAAAACACAACAGGGACAATGAAATGAAAAAATGGTGCAATAATAAATAGAATAATGCACTGCAGGATTATGCACTGCTCTGACTAACAGAAATTACGGCGTTCAGATCTACAGATCCAGCTGTGTGTGGTGACAGTGACACTCCTCTGTTTCACAAGGATGAGCTAAGACTGAATATTTCAACCTGTGATATGTCCTACAGTACAAATACAAACACTGAGCCTAAGTCAGCATTCAGAGGGCATGAGCCAAAATCCACGGAAATGAGTGCAAATCTTTCCACTGTCTTGGTGGGTTTTGGATGGGGAACTTCAAATTTACACTTTAATGAGCATGCAAATAATTTTGTATTAAAAAGCAGGAAAATAAATGGAGCAGGAACACAAAGAATACTTTCAACTAGGTCACCAGATGGACATTTTTCATTTGTAATTATATCACTGTCCTCAAGTAAAAACCGTATCATTTACAAACTAAAAAAGTCTGGAGGTGAAATGTATTGATAAACTGAATAAAAACAGAGCATGATTCACCTCTCTTTTTCCATTTTGCATCCTTTGCGCAAAATCTCTATTAAAAGGAGGTTTCAGCACTTTTCTCCTGTTTGTAACTCAATCCCTTTGTTGCTGGTGAACATATTACTTTAGGCAAAAGGTTTGCTGGAACTCTACAGTGCTCCAGCTCACTATAAAAAACAGCTTGTCAAGGAGTCACAATTACATCTCAGTTCTAGTCAGGACCCATTTTTATAATAACAGTCATATCTACTTTTTATAGCTGTCTAGAAAAACAGTCCATGCACTGCATGACTTTCTATAAATTTAATTGCACTTTTCAATTGTTTATAATTTGAGTGTCTTAGAAGAACACTCATTCTTTTAAATTCTCTTTTTAACCTCTGCAGTCCTGCATGAGTGTTACTGACAAATCTATAAGAAAAGTTGTTTATTGTGGTAGGAATAGAAATTGAGAAAGGATGTATTAATTTTTATTACTGTTTAAGGCTATGTTAAATAGTATTTTAATTCAATTTCAATTGCTGAGCATTTACTTATCCGAGATCAGGTCTATTTTAGATTAACATTTATCAATTATGCTTTGTAGCCTTGAACGTAAATGTCACTTTTGAAGAGTACTGCATCTTAGGTAAGGTGATCCTACCAGTTCTTCTGGATTCTCCTGAATCCCACTGGATTCTTCTTTTGACAGATTGGAGTCCAAAGCTTGGGAGTGTTCTCCTACTTGACTCTCCTTTATCCTTGTGTAGAGATAATATAGAATCTTCAATCATGCTTTATGAAACAGATGTTGGAAATCTGCTCCTAGCAAGACCCATGATTCATGAAAGGAAGGAATGAAGTATCCTAGCAGAAGATGCATTTGTAAAGAAAATTTATATTTTTTGAAACCAGGAAGAAGTTGTTCTATGCTATAACCTCAATCTGTATGTTTCTATGCATGTTATTCCACTATCCTAGACATTTTTAGAGATGATTTCATTTTAATTACAGGGGAAAAGATACATTAAAGATACAAATAGGTACCTGCTATTTACATCTTTTAAACAAAAAGACAAATCGAACTGCATTAAACATAAAGGATATTTTGTCTGTTAAGCTTTTCTATTAAGGTTTTGGATTCATTGTGCACACATTGTAGCATGGTTGTGAATGCTAATGATGTTTGGTAACAGTGACTTTGAATGCAGTATATTTTTTGAAATGTAATTTAACTTGGAGCTCTGCTAGTGTGTAATTAATTAAAAAAGCTTCTGGAGCTGCAACTTAACTCACTGGAGGAGGGTGAAAGGAGGCAAGACTGCTCAGTATGCTACTCCTGTCCTGAACTCTGTTGGCTCATGACTTAACAACCAGTCTGATTACCTGAACCTGCCCATTTATCTCAACAGTAACATCTCTAGCACTTAGATAATAGCTCTAATATGACAATCCCATTTGTGCTTGTGTGTTTCTTTAGCTATTTAAGGACTATCGCTGAGGCAGACATTTAAATTATGTGTTTATATAAAATACATCCTTAAGACATACCTAAGGACCCTGTTCTGAAAATAAGGAGTTACTGCTGCATTAAGGTACTGAAGAAAATACAAGATTCCTTTTTTTGGTGAAACTATAGGCTGATATCTGTGTACTGGAACTGACAGGCTGCGTGGATGGGCAGGATACCTAATGAGAAATGATGGGAGAGAAATAGTAAAAGGGCCATTTTACAGTGCCTATTGCAACCTAATAGCCACCAGGACTACCCACCACGTCTCTGCAGGCACGAGGGCCAGCGAATATTTTCGGTAAGCGATTAGACACATCTTTGCTATTTCTCAGGTCATAGAGCTCTGGGCAGTCTTTGGGCCCTGACGGTCCCAATTGCTGATGTTAACAAATGACTGCAGGAGAAAGCAAGTCTGCAGCAGAAGAGCAGGGCAGTGACTCCAAAACTTTGGGGGATTAGCTGCACAGTAAAAAAAAAAAATGTTTCTATGCCCATGAACTTAAAAATACAACAACAACAACAACAAAAACCCACCTCCAGGACTTGGTAGAACATAATCAATACGCTACTGCCTTTCCCGGCTTTGCCACTGTCTGCATTTTGCCTCAGTCTTACATTCCGGTGCTCCCCACATGTATTTCTCTCCGCTGCCTCGTTTTAGTCGGCAGCAGGGCTGTGCGATACACTTTGCGTTTACATTACAGGCATTTACACACTCACCAGACACACAACCTACGGATTCCTGTCGCATTTGAAACCCCACCCGTGAGCAGCTGCTCCCTGCACGGTTATCTTGAGGCCCTTGCTGAAGCCCAGCTCCAGCAGGTGGCTCTCTGTCCCCTCACAAGCACCATCATGGAATCTACATCCTTACGGTTGGAAAAGACCTTCAAGATGGAGTCCAGCTGTAAACCCATCAGCACCCTGCTGCTCCATCTTGTGCCTAGGTGCCTCATCTGCACGTTTCCTGAACACTGCCAGGGATGGTGACTCCCTGGGCAGCCTGTTCAATGCTCGACTACTCTTTCTGTGTAGAAGTGCTTCCTGATGTCTCACCTGAACCTCCCCTGCCGCAACCTGAGGCCATTTCCTCTTGTCCTGTCGGTAGTTTTATTAGGAGTGATGTTAGAAGTGCCTGCCAGACCCTTCTCCATCCTCCTGGGGCTCTGCAGAGGTGCCATGGAGGCCCTCACATCTCCTCCAGGAGGCTTTGGAGCTCGTGGTCAGCAAAGCCAGAAACGACACAAAACCCAGCTCAGTTAAAGGTTTCTAACTGGAAGGAATGTTTCATGTTGGCTGTTTAATAAAAATTACCGTGGTGGCCAAGTGCAATTTCTGCCGGTACGGACGGAGAGCAGTCCTCGTGGTGCTCCTCAGGGCAGGAGGAACTGCTGCTCCCGAGGGGAAGGTGGCCAAGGAGGCCTCCATTCAGCGCCCCCGGCAGACCTCCCACATCACTGCTGACCACCCGCTCGCAGGGCTGCAGGTCTCGCGAGGCTGCACGTGGAGACCTTGACCTTGTAGAGCAGCTCATCCGAGTGGGAGATCCATCCCTGCCGCCTGTGCCCCCACGCACACAGCTGGGAGATGGCGGCTCCCCGTGGTGTGAGACACTGGGACACGGCCGTGCTCCTGTGGGACACAGGGACCCTGCGGCACCTGCGCAAAGCACGGGATGGTGTCAATCCCAGACTCGGTGCATCTGGCCATGCAAGTCTGCTCTACCTGCTGTGTGCAGTACTGACACTCGCGGCTATCAAAAACCCAGCTTCATGCTGCTCCAGGCCAACAAGTGGCTTAAGAAAACCTGAGTACCCTTGAAGAAACGCTACCTGCTTTCTGTTGCTTGAGATGCGCCCGGACATATTTCAGTTTTCTTTCACAGCACGGCTAGAAATGCGCTTTAAGACAAAAATGAATGTGGAAACTGGAGCTGTAAGATCAACGCTAAACATCACGCGGCAATGCAGGGCGTGCCTAAGCAGTAACGTTAAACTCGAGCTTCTTGCGCTTCCTTCAAAGCTCTGCTCGGCTCAGCCCCTCCCTGGTTATCCCGCCCGGCTGCGCTTGCTGCAACCCCGGCTCTCCGCGGCTCTTCCCACCTTCCTCCGCTCCCCCGGGAGCTTCTTGCACAACTGTCTCTGTGGCTTTCCCTCCTCTGCGCCTCCGCTTGGCACAGCTTTTCCCTTGACCCTTTCCTTATGGTAGTTGCTCTTAAAAGACTTCTAGCACTGAATTCATCAGGTTTGGCTAAAAGCACCTGTTTCTGGTTTTCCTAATTTTCCTTTGTTCTCTTACAACATGAGTTGTTCCATGGAAAGATTTTCCATGGTACAGAAATCAAACTATAAATGCTAGCAACTATGCACATTTTCTTATTAACTAGAGTATTGGTGCTTCTGCCCAGTATTGATCTTCACAATCTTTAGAGCAGTTGAGGTTGCTTGTCTGCTCTAACTCCCTTGCAGTAGGTAGCAAAGGGTCCGTTAGACTCTTCAGAGAACCTCTGTTAAAGAAGCTCATGTCCTGGACCCAACACAGTTTCATGTGCTCTGTCCTGAGGGGCAGGCTACGGGATGTGTCACTCCGTTCAACATGCAGTTTTTGCTTGTTCACACGTAGGGAATCCGTAGGGAAGAAACAGAAATGTGATACCAGCAATGGAACTCAGTTCATTACAAATTCAAATCAATGGAAACAACAGGACGTATTATTTATCTGAGCCTTGCATCAACCTGACTGCTATGCATAATGATCTTAATTAGAAAAGTCGAGCTGAAGCAGGAAGACAGTCTGTCTCCTAGCTTTGAAATTATCACCCCCCTATCAGTATGCTTGGGTAACTTGTAATTAGGGACAAAGGTTACACATAATTTTATATGCTGGAAAACCGGTTTTATACCTGTCATTTCAAAAAATATTTAAGAAATAGATACATGACTTGCTACCCCCACTGCACTTAGATTTTTTGCTCCTAGATTACTAGTCTGCACTAATTATCCAATGGTCTTAAGAAATACAAACTTGGCATTTACATACAGCCCCAAATACTAACATGATGTCAGTCTTTGTATAATTTTTATTTGTGGATCTCAAATTATTTTCCAAAGTTTAGTAGCTTTTTATATCTCGAGTTTGTTTCCGAGGAAAGCGCAGCTCGAAAAAGTTTAGTGGATGCTCCAAAAGCTGGGAAAGTGCTTGCCCATTCAAAACTTGACTGGCATGTTACATCAGCCCATAATTATACTCTGCAGCTCCCCACAGAGTTGGTCATACTCTTCTTATTTTCTTGTTTATCTTCCACTGCTATCACTGAAAATGCAGGCTTCTAGTTTTGACAAATTGGCAAAGTTGTATGTGTAAGCTTTCTTTGCAATAGTGTTGATTGGCTGTAATTAGGAAGAAAAAAAAAAAAAAGTCCTAACTCCAAAGCAGTTATTGCCTTGCTTAATTTAAGCAAGTTATTCAATCTGGATAAATCCGCTGAGTAGGCCCATGGACTATTCGCAGTGTCAAGTCAAACATGAAAACAGCTCTTGGTAGGATCAATACCTCATCTTCCAAACTACAACACAAGTCTTCCTGTTTTATCACAAATGCAGTTACTCTGATTTTTTTTTTCAAGGTAGTATTTCATCTTAGAAACACATTAGAGAAAGATCAAACTCTCCATCAAATGAAATGGTTTTGCTTTCCCAGAACAGTATTTTCACAAACAAAAAATATGGAAATTAGAATCACAACTAGGATCTGTTTCATCAAAGTATTAGCTACCTTTCTGTGAGGCTGACAATCACCTTTTAGCATGTCAGGAATTATATGCATAATTTTCTTTAATGAATGTTACAAATGTACATCCCACACTGAAAAAAAGATCACAGTTGGCATGAGTAATAACTTTTTTTCTTGAACATAAAGAGTTCCCCTCTAGCTCTGTACGTATCCTTCAACATCAATGCAACCACAGCTGTCAAGGGAGCCTCACCTCTGCCTATGTATATTTTAGCTTTAATTTTTTCCCATGCTTTCACTTAGTGGACTTTTTTTTTTTTTTTTTTTTTTTAAGAGGCCTAAACCAGTTCTCAAGTATTGTGGGCAAAATCATTGCAATAACAGATCTGTGTGTTTAGACATCTTTAAACATTATTATTAGTGTACAAGAAATTAGAGACCTGCATCAAGATCTGGAGGTTTGGGGGTTTTCTTAATTGAAAGTGGACTTGAAATCGTTTCCCTCATTCCAGGCTCCCCAAGCCCTTTCTGCAGCTCAGTGAATTCCTATGGCCTCCTTTGGTAAAAGCAGTGTGAGCCCCCGTGTCCCCCCCGGCCTCCTCGTGTCCCCTCAGGGCCTGAGCCCCCATATCCCCTCAGGGACTGAATGGAAACGGTGGATCCCGTTGGTCCCTGAGGGGACATGTCCCCCCAAGGCTCCCCATGTCCCCTCTGGGCTCCTCATGTCCCCTTGGTCCCTGTGCCCCCATGTCCCCTCTGGGCTCCTCATGTCCCCTCCTGGGCTCCTCATGTCCCCTCAGGGCTCCTC
>VZSG01000002.1:4611409-4648758 GCA_013398315.1 Nothoprocta pentlandii
GCCCCGCGTTACCCGCCTGGGCCAGAAACGCCTTGCTGCCGTTTCCCCCCTCTCCCTTTCCTCCTTTTCTGCCTTTTATTTTCACGGTGCCTACTCCAGGCAGCGGCGGCTGTTGCTTTGTGCTCGCATATGCAAAACTCAGCGCTTGCGAGGTGGAAAACTTACCTGTTCTCTTATCTGCAGCTGACAGTGAATGGCCTGACTGTTCATTATATAATTACAGCTAACACAAAGGGCAGAAATACTCCATTCAGTAAATAATCCCCGAATCCCCTGTGCTGCAGCCCAGGAGTGGTGTTGCTCGCTCCACTTGGACACGTCTGAAACTTCTTTTATTTTTGTTTTAGGAAGATTATCACGAGCGCTGTGTGCAGTGCTCGGAAGTGAACTGGGGTCTTACTGATGGAGGCAGATTTTATTGCAGAACTTGCCACAATGTTACAGAGGTAAAAACATCAAGTCTTTGGGAAGGGCATTTCTCTTTGGTTGTGTCTTGTTTTTTAAGGAAAACGTTCCATTTTTCTCCTTGGCATTAGAGACTGAAGGCAGTATTGCAAATCTCCCATTTTTATACTTTACCTAATGCTGTTTAAAACTGTTGTTGTTCCAAATTCATTTCATAAAACTCATGGCAGTGCCCATGGAGACAAACTGATGGACTTCACCAATCTGGCCGGGATGTTAGTTCCCAATTTTTGCCTTTCCTAAATAGAAGGTTGAGAACATTTTGTGAGTTACTCTATTTTTTGGCTCTGTGATTGGAACAAAGGCCTTGTTTTATGGTGGGGCGATCTGTGCAGGTTAGGCCTGCCCTTTTCCTTGCTGAGATACGTTGCTGTTTTGCAGAGAACTAGAGAAATCGTCAGTAGTGCTGTTACTTCGAACACAAGAATCCAGACCATCTCCAAAGGTCTAAGAAAGCAGGAAAAAAATGGTATGTATCTTCTTCTCTCCCCTTTTTTGCATAAGAACAGCTGTAGTGGATCAGATAAAAGGTCCAGGTAGTAAATTCTGTCTTAGCCAAAAGTAGATAGGAAAGACTGTAAGAACAGGAGCACAGCACAACCCCCAAACACCTGCAGCACCCTGAGTGACCCAGTGGGTAGTGACTCCTGAGCTGCAAATGGCCTCTGGGCCCTGGGTGTTTTTCCCATTGAACACAACTGTGTGTGGCCTTTTGTCAGTTTGATTTGTGTGAGCCCATACTCTGCGATGAGACCTGTGGCATTCATTGCATTGTGGTGATCCCTTGATTTCCTCCTTGTGGTGGCTGGAAACAGGAAAGTTGTGTGTGTTTGTAGGTGAGGTCTAACAGTGCTCCCGCTTTTAGAGTATGTCTGGCTTGTGTTACAGCTGCTTGGCCCTCTAACCTACACACAAACCTACGTCTAAGAGTCTTCATACAGTTACAGTAGCTAAAATGATGTAGTTAAATGTCGCATCTTTCATCCAGAGTTCCTTCCATGCTTTTTATTTCATGATTCAGAAGAATGGTGACCATTACATATGATAATATGACTGTAAGGATATTATGGTAGGCTCCATAATAGGAGCTTAACAGCTCCAACTGTCTTTATCCCACCTTGCTCCTCAAGTCCGAGCCCTAAACCATTTCTTGCTTTTTTACTGCTGTGGGAGAGGTCATTAGGCACCCCCCAAACTTCCTACAGAAGAAACCCATAGTTCTGTGCAGTCCCTTATGTGACTGCTGTTAACGTGATACTCTTGCAGCCTGTTTTCCTGCATGTGTAAGAGCAAGATCTGCAGCAAAGAAAAAACCCAACAGCTTTAAAGCCTAACAGAAACTTGGGGCAGAGAGGTTTTAAGATGGTGAGGTTCAGGTGAGTTGTTAAAGCTGTCATTTTAAATACATGGTAAAGAAGAGCTCAGAGGGTGGTGATAAATGGGGCCGAGTCCAGTTGGAGGCCTGTGGCCAGTGGTGTCCCCCAAGGGTCAGTACTGGACCCAGTGCTGTTCAACCTGTTCATCAATGACCTGGACGAGGGCACAGAAGGCTCCCTTAGCAAATTTGTGGACCTGCAATTATTAAATACAGAGCTACACCCTAGGCCTAGTACTAAGAATACAGAATACTATGTGCAAAAAAAAAAGTTAGTTATGTAACATTATTAAAAAAACCCCATAATGTTAGCATATGGTGTTAAAAATACAGTCTTTGTGTTCTGTTTCATAGATGAAGGCTGGGAATGGTATGTTTGTGAAGGCTTTCAGTTTGTACTCCAGAAACAAGCAGAAGCTTTGGAAGCATTAGGAGTGTGCCCACAAATGAAGGTATGTAGAAATCAGGGTAAGGTCTACGCACTGTGAGTGAGTAACAGTGAGGGTTATTTTAAAAGATGGTGATTTTTACAATGGATCAAATAACTCTCTGCTTAAAAGCGCTGAGCATATGAAAACAAACTTCGTTTCCTTGGTAACTTCAAATATAGTTTATAAATCACAGTTAATAAAATGGGAGCCAGAACATTTTTCAGATTCCTGAATTGTAAATTACAGTCTGTAATTCTCAGGATCTGAGTCTCTCACAAATTAATGAACTTGTGTCCTTCAGACTAATCATTGTTTGTTTATGTTTAACAGGATGAAATTCTGTGCAATTTTTGGAGGCGTTACCTTCAGAAGAGCCAACAAGCATATTGTGACAGACCAGCTGGGGAATCTATCAAAGTGCTATCAGTAAGGGAAAAGCTCAAGGGCTTTGCTCAGCTGCATATTTTTTTTTTAAATTGCAACAATGAAAATCCTTTTTTTTTCCAAGCTTTATATGTAATTTGCACTAATATTGCTTCGGCACAAAGAATCTCACCTGAACTGGATTACAAATACCCTTTTTTTCCCACATTTTAAGAAAAAAATATTCTTCTTTAAGTATGGGAAATTGCTTATGTAGAGATACTGCCTTGTTCTGGCATAGATAAACCATACTGCTCTATGAGTAGATAGGCAGAAATTGTAATGCAAAATATGTCATCAGCTACCATCATTTACCCCTCAGGTAAAACCTCTCCTCAGTTTTTCATCATAGCTTGATTCTATATATTGTCTGCTTTCTAGTTACTATAGCAGACTGAAATGCAACATGAACACTGGGAATCTTTCTCATCTTTGGAAATCTTCAAAAATAATACTATATTTTGCAAGATTTTAGGCTACTGTTGCTTGATAGAACAAGTAAATATGTGGACAGTTCCTCTTTAAGCTTCACAGACAGTAGATCTTGCACCTATCACACTTTATTTGGTTTCTTCAGGTTAAAGCAGCAAATTACACTAGGTATTACTGTGGCTTTACACAAAACAGGGATACGAGAGCAGTACAGACATGGAGAGTGAGCCAGAGAGGCCTGGTCTTCTTCACTTGCTCCCTCTCTCTGAAAGTGACGGGGAGCCACTCACTGACTGCAGCTTTGGCTCATCCACTGGCAGAGTTTCAGGTAGGAGCAATGAAATGAAATATCTAGAAACCATTTTTGTATAGTTACCTGTATTTTAAAAGTAGTGTGAAGTGGAAGGTCTTGACCTGTGGTTGGAGTGGGGAAAAAGAGACACAAATGGAGACACAAATTTCTGCAAATATGATGCAAGGACTTTTATTCTGTATATTATTAAACTGAATTGACAAGATTTGCAGGTGAAGGATTGCTGTATGTTCATATACATATCAGTACTTGCTGTGTGCTCATATATATATCAGGACTTGGCTTCTATACAAATAAATGTCAAGGAAAAAGAATTTAGTGAAAAAAGTCTAGTGAAAATACTCCACTTCTTTTTTTTTTTCTTTTTTGAAGTCCATAGCAACCTCTTCCTTCCTTCCTTCCTACTTGTTTACATTTTACAGTTATATTTCTAAGAGTTTTGGAGTAGTTTTAAGATATTTCACTAAAAACTACACAAAAAGGGCAATTGTATAGTGAAATTTGACACAAATAAAACTAGATTGATATTTTAGTCAACTGTAAATTACTGTGAGGATTCGTAATTTCCTTTTCTGTGCCAGTTATTACTGAGTTGTTGTTGCTAGACACAGAAAACCATAACACTTTTATTTTTTTCCCTACTAAGAGGCTTGTCTAATGTGCAATCACTTTTTGTTGTTTTTGGGTAGGGATGATAGAAAATTCCCCTGAGTATAGCAGGGAGCTACGGCTAGAGAAGCCCGTGAAACAGTTTTAATTGTTAGATGTGTGCAATTGTGTGTTGTCATGCCTTGAATAAGCTGGAAGAAGCAAGGGAAATTGCATGCCATCATTAAACCACGAAATATAATGAGGGTTATTTAAAATTGGATTGAATGTGAAATTATAATAATGAAGCTTCAGTCGTGAAGCTGCCTTTAAGCACATGTATGCGTCTAAAAGATGAAACTGTTGATGGAAGGGATTAACTGCCTTTATTCTTCAGTGCCCTTATAGGCAGTAGCCATTCTGGGATGCTCCTTTGTAGGCCTATTTAGTCTGTACCAGATACGATTGAATTGGTCCCTTTATTTTCTTGCTGTGGCCCTAGTCTCGGGTGTTTCTGGAGCCAGTAGGTGGCATCAAAGCCCAATTCTGGCTCAGAAAATCGATATTTGTAGCTGTGTCTTCACAGGGTGGGCCAGGCCTCTCACCCGTGAGTCAGCCCAATCACAGACCCGCCAGACTCCATGAGCTGCAGCCTTATTTTTAGGGACTGTAGCTTCCAGCTGGGAATTGAACCTTCTGTGTTCGAACAGCAGCTGGTTAAAGAGAGTGAGAAAGTTTCCATGGAGTCAAATTTGTCCTGGTTTATGATGAACGGAAGGGAGACTTGATTTCTCTTTTTCCTTCCCTGACCTCCCAGGTTTTGCTGCTGAAAAGGTTCCTAACTCTTACATCACTTCTCCCTATAAAACTTCTTTATTTCTGCTTCTCTCAGTTTTCAGTGATTCACTGCAGTAAGGGAATAGGCTGGGTCTTTTCACCTACTTTACTACCATTTGCCACATTTGTATTTTGAAGGTGATTCTTAGAGTTTAGATTTTTAAAAAAATGCATACTTTTTCATGATTAGAGAATAGATGGGAGATGGCTATACAGTACCCACACTTAAGTAACATTTCAACAATATAAATCATGTTCTCTTTATAATTCTGACTGTACTGATGTTTAAAACTCAGTATTTGGAAACTTTTATATTTGCTGTTTTAATCGTCAACTCTGAGGTGCTCACTTTGGCATATCACTTTTATTTCCTCCTTGTTTCTCCCCTGTCTACTCCCTGTCTCTCAAATATAAAATAGTGTTTGCAGGTCATAACTGCTATTGGTTATGTGTTGTACAGGAGGTAACAGCTTTCTAGGATTCCAGGTTTAAGGGTAAGTCCCATTGAAAGATCTGTTTAGTTGGGTTCCAGAGTGAGCTTTGCCTCTTTGTATTATCCAGAACCCCAGTCAAGCAAAGGAGCAGTTTATGAATTAGTTGTCTTAACATCTGGATAGAAGAATAAATTGAAAAGTTGAGCTATTTAACACATTAAAATAGTGATTTATGATTTAACACGTATAGTAGTGATTTGAAAATTTTCCTAGGGACTAAACAAACATCCACATATGGTTCCTTTATATTTTTTCTACTATGCATCATATGTATGTCATATTGGGTATCTTTTTTCTTTTTAATGTAAACCAAAGAGAGCACCTCTGCCTGCTCGGGGTCGGTGGACGGTACCTTGCACGCCAGGAAGAACAAGAAGGACAAACTGAGGATGTCGATGCCCATGACCCTTTCATTTTGTTACATGGCCTTACTCTGGCTCAGAGAATCAATGACATTATCTGATCTCTTAAGGTATGGATTGCTCCTAGTGAAATATTTGTTGCTTTTATGAATAATAGATGTGGGTTTTTTAATTGTGTCTTTATCTCTGCTTTCTTAATAAATATGCTCAGGAATAATGAGGTGACCTGTGGAGTTAGTTGCCTTTTCTGCGATAGAAAATTTTGTGCAACTGCTTTTTGAGAACTTGAAAGACCTTCTGTGTAAAGATACATCTTTTTAACAGGTGTTGAAATAGTGGGTGACTCTAAAAGATGGGGAAAAATGCCCTGGCCTCCCCCTCCCAAATTTAAGGAACAGGAAGACTTAAGTAAGTGTAAGTTGGAAAGTCAGACTTGGGCAAAATAAACAGGAATCCTAGATTCAGTTGATATGGTGTTTTCATTTCTTTTTAAAAACAAGGCAACAAGTGCATCCTCCTCCCGCCGTGATGCATATAACTGGTATTGCTGCTGAATCTATGGCTAATATAAGGGAAGTTTACTCCAAAGCCTAATTTTCCCTAATGGCCTCTCTGCCTTTGCAGCCCCTTTTTTCATCCGCCCCCTTTGGGCAGATTTTCTGAGAATGGTGGGTATCAAATACTCCAAACATGTTTTAAGAAGGGGGAAAATTTTATGTCTGGAAGGGGGCAGTTAACTGCAGTTATCATAACTTATTTCTATGGAAAAAAAATAATCCTTTAACTTTAGGGGACTGCCCTTGTGTTCATCAATCCAAATTGCAGCATTGCAGATTTGGATATGCTTTTGTTGCCTACCTGCTACTTATGAAATGTTTACCTTAAAATGTGGCTTCACTTGAAGCTCAAGCTAGCACCTTGCAATACAAAAGTAGATGCTGAGTAGATAAGAAGTGCCAGAACTCGAAAGTAGTTTGCAATGACAAGATTTACTGTTGATTAATGCATTCCTAAGGAGTGCGGGAATCGGAGCTGTCCCAGCCTACTCTGGATTTTTATCAATTATTAGAAAATCAGTCATATCTGATGTTTATATATATGCAAAAATCCAAGTAGTAAATCGCAGATACTGGGTCAGAGCAAATGGTGCACAGTAATAAAGACTTCTTGCTTAGCCCATTCTGTTTGAAGATTAGATAAAAATGCATAATGCATTATCCTGTTCTGGGATTGCTTTATCATGGAAACCAAACTTTTCTTTATAACCACAGCACCATGTTAGCAAGGACCTCAGTAATAGGAACATGGCAGTAATGGGCAGGAGGATTGTGTTCATTGAATGTTAAGAGTATATTGCTGCATTCAGGTTTTTAGAATTGGGCAATGCAAAAAAAAAAAAAAAAGGGAAAAAAATGATTTGGAACCTGGAAAACTTCCTTCATACTCACATTTTCAGAGCTTATCACATTTATTTATGGGATACAATTTATGGGTTCAATATCGTGTAAGTGGGTAAACCTAGTGGGGGATCAGAATGATCCAGTGGCTTTAAATGCACAGAGCATATGAACTGAATTAAATGCATGAAGTACTATTTAAAAGAATATCATTTGTATTGCAATGTTCTTAAAATGATACGAAAAGTTATGTAAGACTGTCTTTACATTATCATGCTTTACCTACCTACGCTTGAGGTCTTGCCTCTCACAGGTTTGATGAAGAAGGGGAAAGAAAAGTTGCATGAGCTACTGTAAACCCCTTGTTTTCTAGCTTCTGAATATTTAAAGTTTAAAAATCAGACAGTGTGACCATTTTTGCATGTGTTAAGATGCATCAAAATAGAGACAGGCCAGAGATGAAAACTATGCAGAGAAAATAATAAATATTCAGCATTACCTCTTAAGTCCTTATAGGCAAATAGTATTATTTAAACCACCTGCATTACAATTGTGCTTAAAGTTCTGCCTTGTTTTTCCCTGGGTTTGGTTTTCTCCCTACCCTGAAGTCAGCTGACGGCGGCTCCTCCCTTGTGATACATGCTTAGGCACTGGGGTAGGGCAACCTGCCAGCCCTTAAAGGATTTACAACACCAGAAATATCCTCCTCCTTGCTATTTGACACACTTTGCAGAAAACACTACAATTAGCTCATCCAAGAATGATTTGTTTTAAAAATAACATTTTCAGCAACCTGCTACTCAAGTCTACGTAAGGCATTAAATCCTTTCTCACTGTGAAGAATCACAGTGATATTTACTGTGCTGTTTATTATTTACCTAAATAATAAAACTGTTGGTTTGTGGAAGAAGTTTCAAGATGCTAGAGCTGGGGAGGCTGTGAGCTAATACCTTCCAGCTGAGGTGATACCTAACTGTGCTGGCAAGACTAAACTTGTAATCAGTTTGTGACACTGCTGTGTGGCTTTAACATATGCATCATTTCCTTGTAGTATGCAGAGGACTAAGGGTTTTTTCATACTTGGACCTGATTAATGTGCGTTGCTGCCATAATTAAAAGAATATGGACTCTGTGCTTTATCTGCCTCTCAAGGGCTTCAGTGATACTGCATAGCCCTAGAAGGTTTTTTGATCATCTGTCAGGTCAGTGGAGGCTTTGGGAGAATCAGCAAGCTCTTTGATAAAGCTATTCCAAATCTAGGATTTGAGGAGTAAGTATTAAATTGAATCCTCAACACATTTTGTTCCTAACAGTGTTCATATGTTTCGTACATCTTTTAGAATATGAAAGCAACTTTAACATGACAGAGAAGAACACTTTATATACATATTCAGGCTGGAGCAGATGTCATTGTTGGGATTTATTTATGTTTGTTTATATTTTTGAGCATGTGGAATGCTTTGACTTGGTACAGCTGAGTTGGTGGAAGCCCCGTTGTTTCCTTGGGACACTCCTCGCAGGATGTGGTTCTAGGAATGGGGTTCTGTGCTCCATTCAGGCTGTGCTGCTGAGGTCCCCTGTAAGTGTTCCTGCCCTTTCTTTTGCCCTGGGCAAAAAACACTCATCAATCTGCAATAAAATTAGTCAAAAAGAAGTATATTTGCAGGAAAGGAATGTTGCAAATGATCAATGTCTCCAAAAAAATGAGTGTTGCAGCCTAATTTGCTTCACCCTTTCCACCTTGTGCCAACAGCAGTGTCCTTGCAGTCAGCTGAACCTGGAAATGTCTCTGGATGAAAACAAACAGTGGGAAACAAAAGGGCAGGTTTCAATCTAATCCTCTGGATGAGAAGTCACCCGGGTGCCTTTGTCAGCAAGGGAGGAGCCCAGAGCTTGTGGCAGGGGAGGGCAGCAGTGCTGGGGTTTCCCTGTGCAGCTCCTGGCTTAGCTGCCAGCACCACCACACCTCGAGGTCTTGTTGCTTGTCCCCTTCCAGCTGTTGCTTGTCCCCTTCCAGCTGTTGCTGCGCTGGCTCTGGGGGGGTTATGACTCTCAGCTTCTCCGTGCCAGCTCCTCAGATGTGGCACCTAATCCCATGTGTGGCTGCCTTGTAACAGAGCTCATGACCCCCTGCGCTGGAAACGGCAGCGGGAAGGCGAGGGTCTTCCTTCCTTTCTCCATCCTCCTGGCTGTGTGGAGTGTCCCTTCTGCCACCTACAGCTCTTGTTAGATCCTTCTGCCATCCATCCCTTGGTTAAAATGACAGGAGACAGCCCCTTCTCTGCTGGAAAGCAGCCTGCAAGTTACATGAGTTTGTGCAACAGGATGGTACAACAGGAGCACACAGCCAGCCCAGGAGAAGAGTAGGAGGGAAATAAGCCCGGTTATATCAGGCTGTTAGGCTGATTTAATGCTCTTTATGAAAACATACCTCCAGTTTAAGTTAATTTGTCACAGCTCATATTGCCTACAAGGAGCCAAGGAGCTGCCGTACGAGGTGCTCAGCCAGCAAGTGGGATAGGAGGGCGACTGCTGCTGGCTTTGGGCTGCCAAATATAGGAACCAGTGTTGGGGTGGGGAGTGGCTGTTTGCACTATTTAAGGAAACTACTAACAAAAATGTACATCTCATACTTCCATAAAATGGCTCTTCAAGACCCTTTCTTGCACAGACCTTCAGAGTGAAAGGTGTTGGGTGAAGTGATCTTTCCAGATTGCTGAAATCCTAAGTGCTGGGCTAATTCTAGTAGAGAAAAAGTTTTGAGTAACAATGTGCTTATTTTAATGATGCTTATTTTAATGGTCTTTTTTTTAAAAATTAAACAGAAAGTTAAAAATATTTTCAAACAAATGTAGGATGTAAGCATAACCTTCCCTTGCAGTAACCTGCCTGTACATAGAGTTTTAGGCATCTTTCATATATACACGTTAAACAATATGCAGCAAGTGTCTGGTTAAGGCACTGTCCTGAGAAACAAGTCAGGTTTGTAACTGCGTGAAACTGAGAGGGAGATGGAACTTCCTCAACACTGGATGCTCTTAGCTGTGAAGACATCCTTCTACTTAGGTATTGCTCTTTTTTTCTCCCAACGTATTTTGAATCTACAAACTCTGGAGAAATCCAGGAGGGTCTTGCAGAGTTTTTAGTCCCAGAAGTTGCTGGTCTCCATAGTGCGATGGGAGGGAGATTGTGCAGGAAAGTTGTTTTCAACCCTTTAACGTTATTTAAGTAAAAAGGACTTCTCTGTCAAATTGTTCTTTTTTTTTCAGGTTTTTTTTTAATAAAATTGTTTTGGAGAAGAGGAGGCAGGAACATGGTTCTAGCTTAATGCCATGGGAGGCCGCTGATCGCCTTTGCTCTGGAATGAGAGCAGTGACTAGTTCCTTGGGATGGTCCCTACTTTTTTAGAGCTGGCTTTGCCTGATGTAAATCTCAGCTAAGATCTTGGATAAGAGCAGGTGTCCTCTGTGGTAGTATTTCTGAGTGTTTTTGCTTTTTGGTAGCTGTTGTTAAATCCTATCTTACAAAAACGATACAAAAGAATGTTACAAAAAAAAAAAAGGCAAAACATTGTTACTCACCTCTTAGCAAAGCCAGTTTTTAATAAAAATGCATTATTTGAGTACAAATAAATTACTTTGCATATATTGGTGTACAGATTCTTTGTATCCAAGTAACATGTTTTGATCAGAATGAAATTAATGGGGATTAGCTCCACGTATATGCTGGTAATTCTGCGATTTCCCTCCCAGCCCCAGTATCTGACTCCTCCAGTGGAAAGTGTGTGTCAGTTTTTAAAATTTGCCTTTCAGGATGTTGAAAGAAAAATTCCATACGACCGTAAGGAGTCTAAGCAAGCTCCAAAATGTAATCGATGAAGAATGTGCAGAACAAGCCGTATGCGAGCGTGTTGATTGTCAGCTCCGTGCCATAATCTTATCATTTGTCAATCAGAGCTGAGCTTCATTTTAAAGGCCTACTGAATGATGGAGCTGGTTTTCGTGGCAATGGAGCATTTAAGGTTGTGTAACTTCAGACAGAATTGCTTAGGCAACTTAATGGTGATGTTAAATCCGAAATTAATATTTTTATGTAGTAGTTTCAGAATAAACATGCTTTTGTCATGCTAAATGCTATNTTTTTTTTTTTTTTTTTTTTTAATGCAGGTTTGTTGTTGAAGGCCATATTCCATATTTGAATGTTTTTCAATGTTTTCCAGAGAAGATGAAATTATATGGGCTTGATCTGAAGATCTTTTGTGTAGAGGTAACTTCTTTTTCTTGAAGGGCAAGATGTATTAAAAAAAAAAATGTTATGAAGCTTATATTTCACATTATTGGAGCCTATGCAGAAACCAGTGCACTCAGTAAGTTGGTCAACCTTAATCTTTAACCAGTATTAATTAGACTGATAATACTGAAGTTAAAATCAACGAGTACTTGTGATGGAAGAAAGATATGCAGAACAAACTCTTGGAAAATTGCTAAACGTAAATTGGTTTTATTGTCTGTCAGGGCAATATACTACTTTTTGGATGGGTGGAGGCATATTTAAAGTATCTCTTGAATTAGTTTATATTTATTTTTGTAAATTATGTTTTAGATTCTCTTACTCTGTTTTCTGCTGTACTGATTGAAATGAGTTAAACCTAAAATCTACATAAAAAGTTGCGCACGTTCTAGAGACCAAGGGATGTTGAACAGCCTTGAGTGCAGTGTAAACTGTCACTTATTTAGGGGTCCTGTGTAGTTTGACTTCCCATTGGTATTTGTTCACCTGGAGAGGGCAGGAGGCGGGTATTTATGAATATTTTGAGGTGTGCAAATAAAGTGTTAGCTTTTAAGAGGAGAAAACAGAAATTCTGCTAACATGAGATTCTAGATTTTGGTCTACTCTTAGGTGCTGAAGCCCTCAGTGTGGTGATATGAGTAATGTTGCCATTTTGCAATTCATAGCTTGT
The DNA here is from genome assembly GCA_013398315.1 of Nothoprocta pentlandii. Classification (NCBI taxonomy): domain Eukaryota; kingdom Metazoa; phylum Chordata; class Aves; order Tinamiformes; family Tinamidae; genus Nothoprocta; species Nothoprocta pentlandii. Next base: position 4,623,487 of record VZSG01000002.1, read on the forward strand.
GTTCAGTGGGTGGAGAGCTGTTGAGAAGCTAATCTTTATTTTGAGGGGGTTGTTTGGTGGTTTTGTGTATGTGTTTTTTTTCCATATGAATTATAGCCATAAAACTTGTACCACACACCTGAGGAAGTAGGAGATGTGGCTGAAAGAGGGGAGATCATGGTTGCTCCTTCAGGATCCAGGAGGGCTTTTGCACGAGCTCTAGCTGCTTCCACAGTGCAGGATGGTGTGATGGCAGCTCCAGATGCAGGGGGTTTCCTCACTCCATTTTAGCTTGCTTTCTCTCAAAACCACTTCAGTTTAGCCCTTATATAAAAGAGGGTGTATACCCACCTCACCCTCCTATATGCATAGCATACACGTATTTCCTTTTTTTTTCCCACAAACTGGAAGAAAACTGTCACTTCATCTGATTTTTTTTTTCTGTCTTAACATTGCTTATGAGGAGTCTGCGTCTAATAGAATCTGAGTCTATGCAATTGCATCTGTTTTAAAAGCTGAATTTGTGTAATTCTTGTTTTCCACACAAAATTTTTTGTCTGATAGTGAAGCTCCTCCCCTCCATTCATAACTGTATGTACATATTAATCAACTCTTACTTTATTAAGATGCATAGACTACTTTCTCTAAGCCTAATATTATATGATTTGTTTTTCAGTCACTGCACTATTATTAATGCTTTTTCTTTCAAGCAATATCTGTTCTCTGCTCTACTTTAACTCGTCCTTCAATAATGTATCCTCAGGTTTATTTTATTTTAGCACTTTTGGCTCTGTCATTAGGCTGAGAATTGCAAACAGTAACTACAAGCTGCTGTTTCTTCACATCAGGTTTCAGCACTGATCTTGCTGCTTGCATATTCTGTAGTCAGTTATGATCAAACATTTTATCAGATTATGATCATTATAAGCAGAGGATTTAAGAGCTCTAATTGGTCACTGTTCAAGTCTTTTGGTGGTGAATGTAAGCTGCAGACATTACCAAAAATCTCGATAATGGATATAAATACTCAATTTGTCCCTTCGTGTTTTTGAACCGATATTCAGTGCATTTAATTGTATCCTGTGCTAATTTCCCTGCACAAATTTTTATCAAGTCATGTGGTCGCGGGTTGGAGGACTCAAAGTTACACTAAGCATCAGTTTTATCAGTAAAATACAGACAAAACATCATCTTATATAAAGCCACTCTTGGTGGCTTCCCAAAAAATCAGTAGCGATCTCCCAATTCCTCAAAACCTATTGGAACTGCACAAGTTGAAGTTGTTAAAGCTGTAAAAAACAAATGCAACAAATTAGCCATTGATAAAAGGTTGTGCCTAAACATGTTATCAGAGGGTTCATGGTTAAACGGCAGCAGTAGCAGGTTGTTTCCGCTTAGTTTTTAGTTCAGAAGTTTGAAGTTCCAGCTATAATAGAAGAAAAGCAAATTTTCCTCTTACAGGACAAAACCACATTTTTTTCTGAAGCAGATTTCATATATGCTCATTCCATTCCATGAAAGCTTTCTCTATGCATCAAGCAAGATGCTACAGACGCACGTTAGTTAATGAATCTTTGGTGCGCAGTCATCTTTTTTAGCTGACAGTCATCTTTGTTTCTTTTTGCTTTAAAATCCCTCTAGTGTAGGAGATAAAACGAATTTTAAAATAAGTAGTACTACGTATAAAGTTCTACGTATAAATTTGTTTTTAATAACAAATAATTTGGGTTTTTTTGTTTGTTTTTAGTCTGTCTCGTAGTGGAGTTGCACACAAATTGCCTCTCCATTTTGGCTTGAAGTAGGGATCCCCTAATCCATCCCTCAAATACACACCCTCTAGTTTTTGCTTTTAAGTGTTTGTGTGTGTCTCGGTATAAAATTGTTCAAAAGCATCTGTTTTCTTTTGAGCTAACAGCAACTTTTCATATATTTTCCTAATACTCTTGACTGGGGACCTACATATCCTATTCTCTTCTAGGCAATTGTTTTGTCTTTGTCTTAAGATAGCAAAGCAGAACTAATTTTAAGTTTACCTTTAACTTTCATTACTTCTTATGGTGTTTTACCCTTAGAACATTTATGTCCATAAATAATGTTTGGTTTTGGTTCTCATGTTCTTAATACCTATAATATATGTGTATGTGTTTGTGTGCGTGTATGTATGTGTATATATAGGTAAGCAGGTCACTCCCATGGGTGTTGGGCAACATGATTTACCGAAGCATTGAAGATAACAAACACGTCATTTTGGAATGTGTGCTCTGTGTGTGTCAAGACAGGGGTAGTCTCATAAATATGTTTCAGATCACGTTCTTTTGAGAAGCTTCTGGAATGATCTTCTTTTGTGATCCACAGATAAGTGGACTTGTGAAGAAACAAGATGTGTGACTTCAGTGAAGTTCCCTTCTTCACTTAGCTCCCCTGACATTAAAATAGCTCCTTTCTCCCTAGAATTTGTTAAGAATTGTGTCATCTTTTTGCTTGGTTTTGTTTTTTAAGGTTAGAAGAATATTAAAGGTGGCCGTTGTTAGATTTCTGTTCAGGAAATGTCCACCGACCTGCCCTGGAGGGCGAGAGCGACGCGTGTTTGCCCAATTCGCTTTGCTATTTCCTCTCTGCCCAGCTGTGACTCAAAATGGAGACTGTTCCAGAAGCTTCCAGGAGTCATGGGGCAGTGTCGCCGTGCGAGCTGGATGTGGCCCCGTTTCTCCAGCTGGCTGGTCCGCCAGGAGAGAAGGGCCTTCCCGAGCAGCATCGTTGAGGCCTAAGGGCCTTCCCGAGCGGCGCCGTGGAGGCCCGCGCCGCTCCTCATGCCGTCGGCGCCGGGGCTGCGCTCGGGTTCCCCTCCGATGACCTCGCCTCCATGGCAGGGTATTTTTAGCCTCCATCTTTCCCATTGTCGCGGCATTATTCTGCCCAGGACCCAAGCCAAGCCAATTATGCCGTTTAGTTCCTGAATCTTTCCTTTTTGCATTTTTTTTAAATATTAATTTTGAGAGTCCTTTGATCTTTAGAATTTCCTAAGATTATTTAAAAACAAGCATTTGTGTTTCAGGGAGTTCCTCGGTTGTTTCCTTGAAGCTTCTTGTGTGGAAATTACGTGGGCCTGTGCTTTTTGAAACACTCAGTTTTACCAGATACTGCTCTGCGTTTTTGCAGACATGAATTTTCCTTGCACACAATTTTAAAAGATGGAGCTATGTGGGTTTTTTTCCAAATTACAGAACAAACATGCTTTTTTGTTGTTTGTTTGTTGTTTTTTTTTTTTTGTTTTTCTTAATATATTTCATTTATGACTTAACAGTTTACATGTGGCATTAAAATTCAAGGACTTTTCTGACAGTTTCCTTGCTGCTTGCAACTTAGTGGCTGTTGCAGCTTTTCCATGCTCAAAACAGCTATTTAATATTGATAATGGATGTCACAATGAGCTTAAATGTTACTGAATTTCTCTGCATCAGGAGGGTGACGATCCCTGACCCCAATTTTTACCCCACTTTGTGATTCTCCTGATCATAGTCAAAGTTGCAGTTGAAATTAGTGCCTGTGTCCCATATGCGTTTTCTGCCGGGTGCCCATCTAGTAACAACGTGGTTGCTTGCTTTGGTTGCAATGGTTTGAGGTAAATGGGGCTGTGCCACAAAAATGTAGCAGAACCAATTTAGCATTGTGCTAGCATAGTAAAAGCCATTTTGTTTTGTAAATTAAAGTTGTCAGTTAAAGCTGTTTAAGACTCCTACTAGTTTTGGTTTCCCTGTGAATGTCGGGGGCAGAAGAATCGACAGCCTGAAGGGAAACATAAAATTGGACGATTTCTCATGGATTAAGAAGATTGCTCAGTGTTTTGATGATTACCTGTTGTATGCGACTGGTATGGGACTGTATGGCCAATAGTCTTAAGCTTTGAAGGCTAAGAGCTCAATTTTAGATTCAGCTTAAAATTGAGCCCTCATTAATTTCTAATTATCTCTGCCAGCTTCTCTGAAGCCTGGGATTCATGTAGTATGTCTGCGCAGTATGAGTTGAGTACTAGGAAGAAATTCTGAGCAGTAGTAGCAGTGTTGTATCAGTATTATAGGCTTCTTGGAAACTACTTTTCCAATTTGCAGCATGAAATAATACATAGAAGGTATTTATTGTTTACATATGCAAGCAATGTTACCTTGCTTATTTATCAAGGAAACGATTGCTTAATTTTTTTTTTGTATACTTTGAACTGTTTCTATCTTGTTTGCTGCTGTTAGACACATATAAAATATTGATTGATTGATTGATAAAATATTGATTGATAAAATATTTTACTGTGTTTGAAGTGTCTCTAGGTAGGAAGGATCTTCATTTGGAGGCTTTGCGAAAGTAGCTATCTCTTCCACTTCAGGAGTGGATTTTCATTATATACCTTAACTTTAGGCATACTTAGGTATCCTTAAGAAGGATGGAGTGAGTCTGGGAGATGGATCTTGTTAGAGTATTGCTCTTTCTCTCTTCCTGTCTGCATTCAGTTCTTTTCTGTAGAGTGGGGCAAACTTAGCATAGTCTAGGAGTCAAGTTGGTAATTCAGTCACTTCAAGAACAAAAGATAAGTTTTCATAATTTGTTTGGATCCCCTAAAATGATTTTTTTTCTTGTGTAATACAAGCAATGGGATCCTGGCCTGCATCAGGAGCAGTGTTGCCAGCAGGTCAAGGGAGGCGATCCTGCCTCTCTCCTCAGCTCTGGTGAGGCTGCATCTGGACTATTGGGAACAGTTCTGGGCTCTTCAGGACAAGAGGGACGTGGAGCTTCTAGAGAGGGTGCAGCAGAGAGCGACAAAGATGATTAAGGGAATGGAGCATCTCTCGTATGAGGAGAAACTGAGTGAGCTGGGCCTGTTCAGCTTGGAGAAGAGAAGGCTGAGAGGGGATCTGATTAACATGCGTAAGTTCATGAAGGGAGAATGTAAGGAGGAAGGGAGCAAGCTCTTCTCAGTGGTGGCCAGTGACAGGACAAGGGGCAATGGGTGCAAACTGCAACACGGGCAGTTCATCTCCATGTGAGGAGGAACTTCTTGACCGTGAGGGTGCCAGAGCCCTGGAAGAGGCTGCCCAGGGAGGCTGTGGAGTCTCCTTCTCTGGAGATCTTCCAAACCCGCCTGGATGCCACCCTGTGCTCTGGGTGTCCCTGCTGGAGCAGGGGGGTTGGACCAGATGATCTCTAGAGGTCCCTTCCAACCTCAGCCAGTCTGTGATTCTGTGAAAAACAGTGAACTCAGCTGCAGCACCGAAAAAAAAAATCCTGTTTATGCTGAAGCTGTGCACAGGAAATCACACAGTGTCCACAAGGGTGCTGTTATTTAGGACTGGCTTTAGCAAGGCTGCTCACACCTGCCTTTCTTGGCCCTTAGAGCCAGGGGCTAGAAATTCTGGGTAAGCTCTGCCATGGTGGCTCACGCTTATAGGGCAAAAGCTGCTGTTGGTGTCACAAAAAATACATGTCCTGCTCTCATGGCTGATTTCTCTTTCAGGTTTGACTTGCTTTTATCAGTTCTAGGTTTGCACCCTAAATTGGGTGCAGCATGGCTGAGGGCTTTTATACAGCAAATGGCAGTTCAGGCTTTAGAATCACTTTATATCAAAGATTTTTTTTATGGGTGTATAATTTCATCAACTTAAAAGCAGAAAGATTAGCATTTGCTTCATTAGAGCGTTCGGATATGTTAACAGAAGTTTATAAACTTGACAGTATTTCTTAAGTGCTCGTGTTTCTGTAGTTGTGGGTGTGGATTTGGCGTCCTAATTATAGTACTCTTCTAGGAGGGACTGATGAAGTGAATCACTGTTTTAGGGCTTTACTTTGTCCCACCTGCTAAAGAGAAGTGAAATTCCTCTGTATATTTTCTTTTTTTTTATTCTTACATTTTGAGTATTGTATGAGGTCACTTCACTGAAGTTCTTTTATGGAAGTGGTTTGTATTTTGTGGTGACTGCTTTGGTATTGCTAGTTTGATAGGTGACAAAGAGGTACTCTCTAAATAAACATTGCTCTTTCAAAATGAGTCTTAAAATGAGCTTGCAAGTAAGGCATTCTCCAGTCTGAGACTTTTTTTATAATAAAAGAATTCAGTGACTATTTCTGATGAATAAACCACTGTAGAAAAAGTAAAATTTATGCCATTGATGCAAGTAAACCCTAGTTAGGCTTGCAGAAGTCATTTTTGAAGAATCCTAATCTTATTAAAACTAAAAATTAAAAATTAAAAAAGCAATTAAAAAGCCCAGTGTAAATGGAAGAGGCACATGTAACTTCCTTTGTTCTCGTTTTTCCTTCTTGAAAAATATAATCTTTAAATCTGTTACACGCAGTTTGAAAGAAGTCTTGAAAAATGCTACCGTCTTAACCAGATGTCTTGAAGAAAAAAAGTTCTTTAAAAGAGATCATGGTTCCTTGACCTGTGAGCTGCTATTGTAACACAGAGATACGTGTTTTCCTGCTGATGTCTGCTGTGTGTCCCAGTACCTCCATGAGGTAATTGTCAACAGAGAAATACGTGCACTGTTAAACAGGCCGTGATTTTTGGTTCATGGCCAACAAAATGCTCGCAGCGTGCGGGTGCATTTGTGCTGGCTTCTGCTTTGTCTGTGTACAAAACCTACATTGTCCTCTGAAAGCTGGTGCTAAGGAATGATTCTAGTGTTGTGGCTGGGCTAACAGCAGCTGCATGTTCAAGAACAGCATCATGAAGGGGTTGTGGAGCCCTGTATAATTAAGAGTGTGCAGAATTTTAAATTCAGACTGGTACAAGAACATGGTAGCATCGATAACAGCAGCGCCCGGAGAACAAGATAAATTTAAATTTATTATGTTTAAAATTTAAATATAAACAGTATAAAATCCTGACTTCTAATAAAAGGTTAGAGTACAAAGCAGCTTTATGTTAGTATATAAATCCATGATGTTTAAATGCTGATGCAATCCTGTTTCTCTCTCCTTTCTTCCCTTCCCTCCTCTCAAAAACTTCCAGAAGAATTGGAATAGGTAGGGAGAGTGATGGTGAGGATGATCAGATGTTTGGGACAGGTTTCCTCCAAGAAACAGCTGTATAGACTTCAATGTAACTAAGAGGCAGCTGGGCAGATATGGCAGAGGTGGTTTGTGGAAAGTGTTTGTGAGCAACTGTTCAATGTCTCTTTTAATGCAAAAATTGCTAGTCTGTAGGTTCATGATTAAACAGCAGAAAGTGCTTCTTTATACAATTTCTGGGTGATGTGTGGAACTCCTTCCTGTGGTAACATTTTGGATGTTAAGAGCCTGATCAAGACTGGACAAAAGCCTTGAAAGAGGAGACACCGAGACTAACAAATACAGAGACTAGACTATGACTTTTGTGAAGCTGGACATGAATTCAGGAAAGTGGCACTGTGGGCTGCTCGAGGGCCCAGTTCCTCCCTCCTCATCCCGGATGCTCCATGCTGGATGTGAGACCAGATAGATTTTTTTGGTCTGAGCTGTTCAAACAGCTGCTCTTTATGTTCTACTACTGAAGCTGGGGCTTTAGTTTGTGGGATTTTTTTTGTGTGTTCTGCAGAGATTTCTAAGCTTGTAAAACTTCATTTTACATTACCTAGTCCCTGACAACTTTTTTTTTTTTTTAAATCATAGTTCAAGTTTTTATGTTAGGTAAACTTAATGATGTCCTTTAAATTTTCTATTTTGAGATCTGTGGTTGTTTCTTACTCAGGTCAGCGTAAAAATGTTGAAGGATGGATAAATGATAAGGATGCTACATCCTTGCCTGAAAACGAGTCAAGCTTCTTCTCTAGGATTCTTTGCTATAGGTTTGCATATGTTAGGTAATGAAAATATGCAGCTTTCCTAAGCAAAAACTGCTTTTTGGAAAGAAATCTTGCGTGCTTGTATTTTCCACCAATCCTTTTGGAATTTTGGTGGAGCAACTGCAGGAATTGCTTATTTAAAAACCCAGCATTTTCTTGCTTTGATTGCACACCTTGCTAGTGACCGATGGTTTTGGTAGTCCCGGTTCCAGCAACAAGGAGGAACCTTCACGGGAATCCCGGCCTGGAAACGTAGCCCGAGGAGCAGCAGCTCAGGTGGCCGCTCTCCCGGAGCAGCAAACCCAGCAGAGAGCTGGTTGCCTTTGCAATCTCTGGTGTTTCTAACCAGGCTTCCAGCCTGTGCCATTCTCTTTTGCCCTAAGAGTAAGCACAGGTTTTAGGTTTTGGGAATAGATAGGCTAATGCTGACTTCTTCTCTTGTTTTTGAATATGTGTAAGGTCTTAAAGTTAGGTTTATACTGCATTTTGGAATGGCTGGAAGAGAGTGCCTTAACTTAATATGTAGAGAGTGCTGTTTAGCCTATCTGTCCCCTTCCTTCAGGTGCTGTGGGAGTCCAGGGCTGCCTTAGTGCGTGCCGTGCAGAGGCAGAACTGCTGCAGAATGAATATCTGCTGCTTTTCCTGCTTCGGGGCCTCCTCTCTTAGGCTCGACCCAGCCAAGCCCCCTCCCTGCTGTGGGACTGTTCCTGGAGGCCTGGGCTGTGAGCAGGGGTTATTGCTGCTCCTGTACGTATGAGGTAGGAAACTGGGACAAAGAGATTGCCTGAGGCAGCAGTGTGAGCTTGGAGCTCTGTCACACGTCAGCCTGAAGATTTCCTAAACCCTGCAAGGTTTTTCCTGTGTTTTTTCTATGCTGACTTTTCAAAAGGGTTTTATAGCACTTAATAGTCTGATCCTGACCGTGATCCCTGCCAATGTCCATTCACGTAAGCAGGCAGCTGATAGGAACTGCAGGAGCGTCTCGCAGACCAGCTTGTGGTGGTTTATGTTGGACTCGCAGACCAGGCTGCCTGTTTATGTTTTAGTTTGTGTTCTGATTCAAACTGTGTCATTCCTGACTCTGTCTATTAATTAGCTCATTAATCCTGGTCAAAATACTCGTTCTGTTTTCCCTCAGAGAATTCAAACTGGAATGGCAACGTCTCTCTGCTTCCCTGGAAAGTGTATCCGCCACGACTTACCTTTAGACAAGCTCCTCTGTTTGCTGAGATCCTTTAGAATCCCCTTCGAGGTGTGATGTGTGAGGATCAGGAACAACATTCCTTTCAAGACTGAAATTTGAATAAGCTTAACTGCCATGTGATTTTTTTTTTCAAGAATCTCTTTAAAGAATTTCAAATTAACACACAAGCCAGTCACTCCTGTTCATTTTAAAAAAAAAAAAGCCTTCTCAGAGATAGAAAATTGCAGCCAAAATTGCAGCCATACAGATGCTGCTAATCAGCTCTGCTACTTTTCCTTTCCAGAGCAAGCAGCAATTGCTCCTTTGGTCTGTGCGTGTTGTGGGCTGCGCTGTAATCTTCATTTGGTTGGGGGGGATTTTCTCTAGATGTGTGGGCTTTTCTTCTTTTTTCTTTTTTTTTTCCTTCTACCTTTGTGCTTTTGTGCATTTTAACAGGTGCATGTAGTGCTTTTTCAGGGTTGAAAATAATGCAGGATGAAAATAAGGGTGAGGCTTTTATTAAAAAAAAAACAGCTGAGGAGGAAGTTCACTGCTGAAAAGGTTATTGTAATCAAGTTTATCATGGGAGCTTGCTGTTGTGTAACAGAAACTTTAGCTTGCCCATACCTGTCTTAAAGCATTACTTAATGAAGAAAGAAAACAAACCTATGAAAATGTTTATGAAATCCAATAAAAATTGTCCCTAAACTCCTAAATTTCAATGAGCTTCTGATTGCCTTACATGTTGTGTGCAAGAAGAGTAAATGTTCTGTAGGAAGGGAGTATTTCTCATTCAGACTGACCCTGGGAGTACGAGTAGGGCAGCGCTCAAACACAAATCTCTGTTGGTTTAATAATTCTGAAACTCATTTATTCACAAACCACCTTGGCCAGGAATCATCTAATGAATAAAATGTCTTGTCTGAAAGTAGTATACTTAAAAATTCACCCATACATCCAAATAAAAATCTCTCACCTTTGTCTAGGAGAAGAGTTTGTGAATGCTCAGTTGGCCTTTGCTCGTGTATGAGGGTTGCTGGCTCATCTACCTAGGCTTGAATGCTGCAGGAAGAGCCACGTGTGGCAGTTCAGTGCAGTCCAACATCCTGGCACACCTGGGGTGTTTATTTCTCCCTTACTCTGCAAAAATATCCAGGAGTACTTTGGGATTTTAAGTTGGGTAGCTGTTTCAACTGAGATTTTAAAGGGCAATTATCAAGGGAGGGAGGGAGATGTCGCCAGTGTTATTTCTTGTGTGGTTTTCAAGTGGTATCTTGGCTGGTTGGTTGGTTGGTTTGTTTTCCTGACCATGTATTGCCAAGCAGGTGGCATGGGCAGCGTGTTTGCCAGGATCCCAGATGGACAAGTTGATTTTATCACCCAGTTACTCTTTCTGCCTAATGAGAGGCTTGCAAAGCAACAGATATGAGGATGCTCTTGGTCTCTCCCCATCTTCTCTAGGGGAATTGCTCTTAGGAGCTGGACATTTTCCTGGCAGGTATCTCGCTGGATTCGTAGGAGTTTCACCCTTCTTTGTTCTTCCTGTCACTCGGTTCCCTTTCAGTCCTGCTGGGCACACCCTTTCACTCTTACATCAGCATCTGGATGTGATTCATGGATATCAGCCTTTGAAAAAACGTGTCCTCTCCATCCACGCAATGGTGACGGTATCAAGTCAGATGCTGCGTCCGTTGAACCTGGGCTCCTATTTCTGATAGCAACTCAAGAAATAATGTATCAATGGGGTATAATGGTTCTTCCTTAGCCTATTTCCATATTTTCCAGTACTTCCCCTCCTGGAACATCTCTATACTGCAATGGTGACAGTGCTTAAAATACCCTTCTTCAACATTGTATGCGTCTTTGCTGTCTACCTTATGCCATGGTAAAGAAATTGCTCAGTAAAGCTTATTGTGAGACCACATACAATCTAACTGTGCAACAAAGCTGACTGCATTATTTCTGCAGTCTAATTTAGCTGGGGGGGAAATGTATTAGTAAGTGTGCTTATTATTATTATTGGTAAAGGCTATTATAAGTAATCATACACAGTGTTTACGTGCATTTAATTTGGGTGATAATTACTGCATTAATTTCCTGTTGTTCCGAGTGGGATGGTGATGGTCCATGAGAGGTGGCTAAAGGTTAAGCAAGGGGGGAAATGACATTTAAAAAGAATAAACACCAGCAAGAGGCTTGAGCGCAGCCTCCTATGGGAGGTGAGTTGTTGAGGAGCAACAGGAACAAATGAGGGAAGGGAGAGGAGGAAAAACTGCAGTGTAGGAGTTTCACCTTGCCGGCCTCACTGAGGGATATCTGTCTGTCACATAAATACTGAGTCACAAGGTATTTTCGTTGTGTTTTGGGTACCGCTTTGGGTATAAATTTTGCAGCAGATGCAGTTTCTGCCGTCGGGTCTGTTACGTGAAGCGCAGGGGCTGCTGCCCTGCGAGGCCACGTTTGGGCTGCAGCCCCTGCAGGTAGCGGCGACCCGCAGCGCCTCTGCTCCCTGCTGACACCGAAGAGTCACCTGAGCTGCTTGTACAGTTTTGTAGGTAGTCTGCATTCCCAATAATGTGTATTTCATTTCAGTGCAGGCTTTATTCAGAGAAGTTAACACACAGCAAGGGTTTTGTTTGTTTTTTCACAATAAATGTCTTTTATGGACAAAGTATTGGACCAAATTATGGGTAGTAAAAAAAACTACCCATGCGGAATGCGGAAAAAAACAGCTCCAAACTTTGTAACTTGGTGTTTTTTGGAACTTCATATTTAAATAATCACTTTTTTTTCCATTTCCTGAAAAGCTTGGCACAATCTTTTTCAAAATCAATCTAGACTAACTTGATATGCAGTCTTAAAGAAGACTCTTCCTTGCAGGTCTTCAGAATTCCAAGCATATCCAAACTTTACATTTCAAAGACATTTCCTGAGACCTACAAAAAAGTGATAATGAGGAGACGTGAATTCTTACTAGACTTCAGTATTAAATGATGGTTAAAATAATTGTTTAGAAAATATAGTGATTGCTGAGCAGCAGCAACCCAGAAATATACAAAGTCTTAAAAACAGGCAAGAAGGGAAGAATTAGTAGATGGACATTCACAGATAGAAGGATGAAGGGGATGGGAACTGTGCTGAGTGAAAATACTGGACAGGAGAGGTGCCTGCAGGGGAGAAACATGATAAAAGGGAGGACTTAAATGAAGTAGCTGTGTAATCAGTTTGTGTTTTTAAAAGGAAAAAAAAAAAGAAAAATGATTGCAATAAAATCAAGTGTGAATGTGTAAATAATTACTACTGGAATGTTGTCATGGAGAAGAAAATGACCTATATGATCCTATAAGAAAGGAGAGAGGGTGAATTTAAAACCAAAAGCCACGCAGGCTGCACACGAGTCTCGAAAGCCGGGCAAGGTCTCCAGCTTGGTGCCTGTTGATCAGCACCATTCTGGCACTGTCCAAACCAGTCGGAGAGGCTGCAGCCTTGGTTCACCCCAAACAGCTGCTCTTTGCTGTGATCTAATTAATGTATTAATAATGGGACTCCTTGTCCTCTGGAAACCACGTTGTTCTCTCATAATGCAGGTAAAGACTCTGTTGTACCTTTGAGGGACAAAGAAAACTGATTTTGATAGAGTAACAAATACTTATCCTCGTGAATATCTTATTGTAGATCTTTCTTTGCCAGCTGAGTATTGTTTATTTTGATTTCAATTTGCTATATAAGGCCAAAAAAAACACTATTCTCAAATAGTACTAAGCTTTTTTGCTACTTTCTGGAGAAGACTTGTGTTTTAAAGCTTCTTTATGTGTGGGTTGACGATATAAAGACTTTAAAGATGCAGCTGTTAAGATGAGTATGTCCCCAATAACCTCTATATCCAAATCTGGACACGTTGTAGGCTCTGTTATTGTTGACATGTCTTGAACAAATTCCAGCTTGTAAAACATCCAAAAAAGCAGTCAGATGATACAGCTTTAGAAGGGCATTCTGTCTCCCTGGACTTAGGTGTCCTTAAAGGTTTGTAGGAAAGGCTTGTGCATGGGATGATTCCCACGTTCTGGAAGCAGAAGGTGGGGGCCCAGGAACTGCACTGATGAGGCAGCTGTCCCTAATACTTTGCACAGAATCCCAACCAAGGAGTGTGATGCAAAATTATGAATAAAAAAAAAAAGTTATACTTGGAAGAGATGTGGAATATGATCCAACACTGTCCCTGCTTCTCCAAGTGCTCCTCTCCTGGTGCTTAATCACAAGGTGCTGGAGGTGACCGGCCCCTTAGCTGAGGAGGCTGCAGCTCTGGGGTTGCTTTCCTGCTTGATTCAGGGGTTGGCTTCCAGCACAGCTTGTCTTGTCAGTATTTTTTATTCTCTTTTCCTGGGAGAGTTACGTAGCTAGGTGGAAGGTGATTTTTTTTTTTTTTTTTTTTGTGGCTGATTGTATTTTGCTTTTTCTTAATGTATTTTATTAATATTTAGCATGTTCATTTCATGAAAATTGGGTGTTCTTTGGTTTCAGACCAAAGAATGTGGAATGAAAGATGTGTTGTATGAAGTTACGTCTTTCTCAGAATTAAACAGGTTGTTAAATGCATATAGAAATCGGCAAGAACTTTCAATACTTGCTCACTGAAGCACGCTGCAGTCTTCAGCTTTTGCTCTTCAAGCCTTCAGCCGTTCGCTGTGATGTGGTGTCACTGCTGAGATGGGATCCTGCATTTGATTCAGCTTCCACTTGCAGTTTTAACTTCAAGGGATTGCTGAGTACCCCTAGAAACTCATCATTGGGTACCCCTAGAAACTCATCATTGGGTACCCCTAGAAACTCATCATTGGGTTAATTCTGCCTTGTGCTTAATCTACTGCAGCAAGAGCGACTTTACAGTGAATGTCTCTGGGTTTAGGGGGTTAAGCCCTGCTCCCCAGCAGTTGTTTTGGTGGTGATACGTTATGGTGGGCTATTAGGCCCTTCCTAGAACTGCACGTCCCAGCTGCGTTTGTCTCTCTTACCAGCACATACCAACTAAGTGTAGGTTTGTTAACATCCTTTTAAAAAAATGAGCCGCAGGATAGCTGTATTTACAGTATTTGTATTTTCTAATATATATTTCTTATCTAAGGAGGGTAGGGATGATTCACCCCCTAGCCTGATTCAATCAAGAGATTCTATCTAGTGACATTAGGTACCTTTACTAGATCATCAGTCTAGGAGCTATATTCTTTACCTTGTACAATGTCTGAGAATAAGGATGCTTTCAATATCCAAATTTCTATTACCTTGGTTTCATTTTCCTCTCTCATATGTTACTAAGAAAACTGTAATTCTTCTGCTTTTCATGAAATTAACTTCATTTTTTTCTCTAAATGCGCCCAAAGGGAGTTATGAACCATGCAGGTTTTGTTTCAGAACTGTTTTGATTTTTCAATTCAGACCTGATTTTTAAAAGGAATGGAAAGTGCTCTAAGCTTGGCCTTCCCTAGAAGCCTGGTAATGCATGTTTTTCTTGTTTCTCAAGGTAGGCCCATAGAAGTCAAAACCACTTTTTAACACTGTTTAGAAAACATAATGAACATGATACAACTTCCTAACTGTTACAAAAAGATGCATGTGTAATAACAAGTGGTGGTAGAATTACTTATTTGCTTAAGCATGCGTTCATGCAATTAAGCAAGTCTTGACTGCAGTCTGAGGGAAGATCATTTAAAAATAAATGGGAAGGTTGGCAATCATTCAAACCTATTCAATAACAGAATTGGCTGTGTAGCTTGTATTAAAATAGATTAAACCAAATAATTGAATGAAAAGGTGTTATTTCACTCACGCTGTTGCTGGAAGTGTAATTACTGTGAATTTTTAGTCTATAAAAACAGAACCCTGAATTCATTCATTTTCAGTAAATTTTTAAATTGTGAACCAAGTGGAAGCCTTTGCTTTATCCTCCTGAGAAGGAAAGTACCTTATGAGTATAACTGACTGAATAAATCTGAACACATGGTAAGATGCTGTCAAACAAACACAAGATGCACTGTTTTTATACATCTAAACTACTGAAGTAGTCTGAACAACTTAAAGTCATCCAGGTACATCTTATTTAAAGTATTTTTTTAAAAAAAGTATGAACAATATTTAATAAAACAGTTAAAGTATTAAGAAATGAGGGTCAAACCTCACAGTCCAAACCTTATTTCAGTAAACTTTACCAGATCTTTTTGAGCTCATTGTGAATAAGCGTGTCAGAATCTGGCTGCGAGTCAATTCTCTAGCAAAAGCTTCTGTGTAAATAGGGAGAACTTGGTATAGTCAGTGATTTTGAGTAGAGTTGCAGAAAAGGAATTAGAATTTTATTTTTGCATGAAATGTTAGTAGGATTTCTTTGGAAAGATACTGGAAAATGTGAGCCCGCTGCTCAAGGGGAATGGCAACCTGGTAGCAGAGGCCAAGGTCCCATCTTTGTGTCGCTTTTTGCTGGTAATCCTGGCCTTAGCAATACCAGCTCCATGAAGCCAGTTGGGGATGTCCAAGGCAAGGTAGGTTTGCCATGGTAGGGACGGTTTAGGCACCCGGGACACACCGGTCCGTAAGCACCGGTGTGGGTGGTGCGGGCTGGTCCGCATGGCCGCGAGGCCGCTCCGCATTGGGAATGTCACGGCTGTCACCAGGGGTGCCGGGAGCCTCAACGAGAGGAAACGTCAACCCCGCTGTTGGAAAGGGCAAGAAGGACAATTTGAGTCTGTCACCCTCACACTGAGACTGGAATGTGATGGGGCCTGGGAATGGGATGGAGCTAACAAGCCATTTCCAAACCCAAGGGCAAGAAGGTGACTAAAAGTAGTTATCAAGGATATATGAAGGGGACATTGTGTCTGACTGACTTTCATAGCTTTCTGTGTGGAGCTAAACAACTTGCTGGATGAGGGAGGAGCAGTGGATGTTGATTATCTTGCCATAAGTAGGATGTTTAAAACTGTCCTGTAACTTCTTCGTTGACAAACTGAAGTACAGACTGGATAAGTTGCCTGCCTTGTGAATTGAAGGCTGGAGGAGCTGCCAGGCTGGGATGGCTGTGGCCTGTGGCATGAAGCCCAGCTGGAGGCCGGTCGCTCCTGGTGTCCTCCCAGGTCACCAATGGGACAATGCTCTTTGATATCTTCTTTAATGGCCTAGACGATGCCTTCAACATGTTGGCAGATGATGGAAAACTGGGGATAGTGATTCGCGGACCAGAGATCAACAGACTGGAGAAAGGGGTTGATAGAAGATGTAAGAAGTTCAATGAAGGGAAGTACAAAGTCCTGGACCTGAAGAGGAATAACCCCATGCAGGAATGGAGTGGAACAAGTGGTTCGAAGCAGCTCAGCGAAGAAGGACCTGGTGGTCCTGGTAGACACTAAATTCCATGAACAAATAATGTGCTCTTGCAGCCAGGAGGGCCAATGGATGTTCTGAGCAACTAAGGACATTCAGTTGTCCTTAGGTTGAAGGAGCTGATCCTTCCCCCATGCCCACAGCTGCTGGACCACGCCTGGAGTGATGTGTTCGCTGCTCCCAGTGCAAGAGAGAGACAAATGTACTGGGCCGGGTGCAGTGAAAGGCCACGAAGATCCTGGTGGGACTGGAACATCTGACGTGCAAGGAGAGGCCAAGAGAGCTGAGACTCAGCCTGAAGGAGAGACTGAGCAGGGATCTCACAGATGTGCCTAAGGATCTGAAGGGAGGTGTAAGACTCCCTGTAAGACGATAAACCAGGCTCTTCTCAGTGTGGCCAGGGAAGAAATTGCATTTTTCTGTAGTAAAGGTGTCCAAACACTGGAAGAGGCTGCCTAGAGAGGTTGTGGAGTCTCCATCCTTGAAGATGCACAAAACCCAAGTGAACACAGCCCTGAGCAACCTGGTGTGTGTGACCCTGCTTTCTGAGGAGGACGCTTGGACTAGCTGGTCTCAGAGGTCCCCTCCAGCCTCAGCTATTCTGTGATTTGATCATAGAATCATAGAATGCTTAAGGTTGGAAAGGACCTCCAGAGGTCATCTAGTCCAACACCCCTGCACACATGATGTCCTGTTTTTTTTTGTTTGTTTGTTTGGTTTTTTTTTAATTATTATTTTCAGTTTTGGAGCATATGGGAACATACTGACCATTTTACACCATACTGATTGATTTCAAGTCTGATGGGGAACTATATGTATGATTGCTTCCTATAAGGTGCTAAAGAAAGTGGTGTTTCTGCTTTAAACTCTGCAATATTTTAAATCTGTAACTAATATAATAGTAGAACAAATATACCACACACTCTAACCCTGTCTTTCAGTCATGGCCTGTCTATGAAGAAGTGCACGACAAAATGGTTCACCTTGCTGCCTTCTTGGAGCTGCCTCGTTTTCCAGATATAACAGAGAGCTGCTTTCTTCATCCAGACATGTTGTGCATGAAGTACTTGATGGAAGCTAACTTACCTGGTAAATATTTTCTCAAATCTCAACAGATAACATATTTATTTGGTATTTAAAACCCCACTGAAAAGACTTAAATTATTATTTTAGAATTTCCTACTCTTTTCCTGCTGAATTACACACATTTAACTTTGAATCTGAAAGATATTTTCTTTAAATACATCACACTACTATTTTTGAGAGAGCTTGTAATTTTCTAAAATGAATTTTAATTAAAAGGTGTTCTTGAGTGTCACTATTTGAGAGTGACACTGTTTAAATCTGCACCTTTTAACAACTGGTTTGCACTCCAGCTTTGACTGCTTCGTTCTTTTATCACTTAACATAAATGTTTTGGCAAACAGTTGCTAAGACAGTATTCTAAAAGACTGCTTTGTGAATCCTAATTCTCTGTACAGACCATAAATTTGAATGATTTGTGTGTGTTGAATTCCCCTTTCTATTAAAAACAAGTCTGAGGAATTAAAAGAAACCAGCTCATTGTGAGACCTATATATATATGTGTATATAGGTGTGTGTGTATATATATAAACAGAAGGGGAAAGTAACTGTATTAATGGAATTATTAGCATTAATTTGGATATTAGCAAATTAGCTAAATACTCTGAAAAACTCCCCAAAGAATATTTTGTGCTTTACATTTTCTTCAAACATTTTTATCATGAGGAAACATTTTGTTTGCCATTTGAAAAATGGACTCATGCTGTTATATAGCAACTTTTTTAAAAGTAAAGCAAGCAGTGAACTGGCACTGCCTCTTCACATGTTAAATAATAACAGAGTTCATTTAAAGTATCTGCAGTAAAATAAAGTATACTGACAATATTTGTAAAAATGTGTCTTATATATTTTGGAAGTGCTCTCATGGTTGTCGCTTTTTGTTTAACTTCATATAAATGAGAGGATTAAAAAGTAGCTCATACTGAACTCTTTGCAAGCAGCAAGAGAAGACAAAGTAGAGATGGATTAGCGTTGTACTTAGTCATACATTGCTAACCTTTGTGGAATCTCATGGTGATGTAACAACTCTTGTCTTTCTGGCTAAACAGGAAAGGTGAGAAATTTGGGGGATTTGTATGTGTGAAAAATAAGCATAAAGTAATGAGAGACCGTATAGATATCATACTGCTTCTTTTGGAGCTGTAGAGCTGCAGTTGTACCTTTTTTTTTTAATTCATTTTTTTAATACACACCATGCTAGCAAAGTTGTTGGCCTTTACAATGGGATGTTAATTTTAATCTAAATTAGGGATGTCTGTACTTGAGCCTGCTGTTTTGCTGGGATAGCTGCTGAGTGCTCTGCTACAGCCTCCTGCCGTTCTTGCATCTGTGCTTAGATCTCTTGCATGCAGCAAAAGGGCTGTGAAAAGTTGAGAGACTTTTAGTTTTCTTTCTGTTAAGGTTGGAGTTGAAATGTATTCATGTAGATTTCCTGGACCAGGATAGGATTTCCTG
This sequence comes from Nothoprocta pentlandii, assembly GCA_013398315.1. Lineage (NCBI taxonomy): Eukaryota > Metazoa > Chordata > Aves > Tinamiformes > Tinamidae > Nothoprocta > Nothoprocta pentlandii. The sequence goes on from VZSG01000002.1 coordinate 4,642,366, forward strand.
GAACAGTGTTCAGGATGATCTAATAACATAATTAGAATAACATCCAAACACTTTTAAAAGTCTGCCTTTTTTTTTTCCCCCATGCATTTATAATAGGTCACAACTGTTTCTTTATATAAATATAATGAAGATTGCTTAACATTTATAAAAATGTGAGTAATAAAAATGCTTTTCGGGTGGGAAAAAATATCTGGTGGTCCCAGAACTTATAAGCATTTTTTTTTTCCTCAAATCACTTAACATATTTACATTGAAAAGGTGCTTTTAGCTTGTCTCAACATACTCATTTCATGTTTTTATTTATAACAATCAGATGAATTGCATAATTGGACTTGTCGAGTGGTGAAAAAGATCCACATAGGAGAAGCAGATTTCCTGACTTTGGTTCCTGAAAATAAGTCTACGAGGAAAGTGAAATACGATGTTCTTGCTGCAGCAGTTATTGTAGTGGTGCTCAAATTACTCTTCTTACTAGATGATCACTACGAATGGTAAGTGTGCAGGCAAACATGTATCAAAGTCCCAAAATTCAAAAAATGCAAGCGATGTATTAAGTGTTTTGTCTTTATTAATGTTTAATGTATATACGTGAATTTCCATTTAGTTAGTAATGCGCACACACACAAAAATAAGATTTAAAAGGATCTTTGTCCTAAATATTACTTATTTTTTAAAATCACCAGTTTAAATGTAGAACTTGTAATGAAAATGGGGGTGCAATTTTTTTCAGTTGTTTTTGAAATTTATAATTAAAGTCTTAAAAGTGCTGGGTTTTGATCAACAAAATAGTCGATTTGATTCTTTTTTTCAGGCTACTCTCAGACTTTGCTCAAGAAAGAAATAAAAACAACAAAGAAGGTACGTAAATATTCTAGTGGAAGCAGTCTCTTATGGTTTTGTAAATGAAATTACTTTGTAATCAAAGTAACTTTTGCTTGAAAAAATTATTGCTAGCAATGATTAAAATGTGATTTTTAGCATTCCTTAATTCTTTTTTGTTTGTTTATTCTTTTCTTTAGAATCTGTATTTAAAGAAAATACTAGATCTTATTTGGATAAAATTGTCTCCATTTACCTATTTTTTTATTGTCCCCAATAGGGGAGTTAGGGATGTATCTTGCTAGATACCTTTCCTGGTTTTCCTTTTACGTGTTTACCTCTTTTGTTTAGAATTCTGTCCTTTTATGTAGGCTAGGTGAAGCTAAATGCTTACACTGTAAAGAGGGAACACACTTTGATCATAAATAGCAGATACTTATTAGGGGCATCAAACTACATTTATGATAAAATCCAAACTTGTTTAGTCATGTTAAATAAAATGTCTTAGTGTGTAACATATTTCAGATGTAATCTGTTTTCTTAGTCTAAATAATCCTGAGAGAGTGTGGAAAAGCCAGCAGCAATTAAGATAGGGAAGATAATGGTGTGAACATGGTTCTTTGAGGGCAAAAAGACTGAATCAAAGATTAGAAATCTTCAGGAAGATGCTCCATTGCTCTTATCCAGATCACACTTGGAGATAAGGGCAAAGGTGTGTTACAGGGATTTGGGTTTTAAACTTTCCATCCAGTTTTAGATTCATTTTGACCCATGTGTTACTTTTTAAAAATTCAAGTCAGTAACAAAATCAGTGCTGGCAAATATTAGCAAACACCAGTATTGCTGCTTCTAGGGAGATGGTCATTATTTTTGATTAAAAAAAACTGGTTTTCAAATAGATACACAAATATATTTGCTTTTTCCTCACAGTTTGCCTTGAATAGGCAGAATACACGATAGTGATGAAAAGTAGAAGTTGCACAATTCTGTGCAAGCTGGGGCTCAAAGCCGTTAATGTCTTAATGGAGTTTCTCCCTTATTAACAAGTCTCGTCGCCTTTGGGAGTTACCAGCTCATTCTTTGCCCACTTTTTTTTTTTTTTCCCTTCAACCTTGGAGTCTTCTGGTGCAACCTGCTCCCTGCTGCTCTGTGTTGCCCCTGTTCTCGTGCTGCAGTGACAGTGAGCAGCAGCACCAGAGGAGAATTTTTCCTAGGGTACTGATTAGTTTCTAAGCTCAAAACCGCCTCTGGCCTCCTGGCAAAGCTGCACTGAAATGAATAATGGTGAATTCGGAGTTTTAAAGGTCCAGGTTATGTTCATTTTCAGTTGAACAGTTCTTCTTCTAGCATTCTCCAAGTGGCAAGGGAAGGGAATTCAGCTCTTCCATTTTTTCCAAGACAGACTGCAAGTTGCCCTGTAGGTATTTGTAGGTAGCTAGTGCTTGTGTGTGTGATTGTGCTGGAACTGCATGCATATACATGTCACATGCATATAGATGTCACAATATATGACATCTCAGTCACATATTTTATTTGAACATAAACAGTATTCTCTAATAGAGTTGTGTATTTTCCAGTCATCTCAACTATATCAGCAAAAGACTAGCAGCACTGGTCAGATACAAGGTTAGTACAGCCTAACTGGTGCCTCTGATAGTGGGTTTGCTTGTGACAGATATTGAAGGAGTGAGTGAAAAGTAAGATAAATATAAAAACTTTCTTCCCTAGACTGGTCTTCCAGGACTCCATGACTAGAGGAGTTCATAAAAGAAACTGTAATCTCATCTTTGAGTCTTAAAAAAGAATAAATATATAAATAAAAGACTTTTATATATAAATATAAATATATAAAAGACTTTTTCTTCCCTGCGTTTGTCTGCCACTTTTAAAATCCATCTATATTATTAGCATTTAAAGCATCCTGTGCCAGAATAACTTGAATAAAGTAAAAATGTAGATAATAAAAAACACACATAAGGTTGCACAGTCACCTAAAAACAGTCTAACCAGGTAGCTGGCACAGCTGAACATGATGCAAGCAGCAGATGCAGTGCAGCTGGGGCGGTGGGGAAATGCAGTGCCTGCTTAATTCACAGTGCAGATAAAGCACCCACGCGCGGCAAGGGTTGATTATACTTTTAAAATTATACTCCATATCTATACGTGGTTTCATCTTGGATTCTTATACCTGCTGTACCCTGCTGATTCACTTCTGTCCTGTGCCTCCTTGGAGCATCGGTGCTAAACACGATGCTGGAATGCCATTTCCCCTCGTGGTTTTGCATGTGTTAGTAGATACTCGTTCCCCTGTCAGTGAATGAAGTTCCTGTACTCAGAGTTAAGTGGGAGGCTGATTCAAAGTGCTCACAGTTTGTCAAGTTTGGCCTTTCTGCCCTGTAACAGGTAGGAAAGACTGTGGAGTTGATCAAGCTGTTTGAAATCTTGTGTCAGAGTTTCTTTAGAAGAACTATTCATCTTAAACTTGATCCGTAAAACAGCATGAATACATTGAGGGCAACTTGCAAAAAGATGAAGGCCACTTCACCCCGTAGAAATCTAGTTGACCTCTGAAAATGAGGGAAGGTTTGAATAGTGCTAAATCTATGAGAACTGTGTAAAACTCTGGAGCTCCTGCACAGTTCTTCAGACATCCTGCTCTTTTGCTGCATTTCTGATTTTCATTTGTTTGCCAAGTAAATTGCTAAAGCAAGTATGTCTTCTGTGTGCATTAAACATTACTTATGTTTTACAGACTGGAGAAATGAGGTCTGATTGCACGTAGACAACCTTCTCAATGTTACCTGTTTCTTTTGCTGCTTCTTAAAAATTTAATGTCACATGTTTTCTTCAGATGGTCCATATTTCGAGTTCAAAAAGTGGTACAAGGTTATAAAAAATACTTTGGATGTGGAACAAAAGAAAATGGATGAACAAAGAGCCAAGTAAGAGGTTTAAATATATATAGATAGATAGATAGATAGGTAGATAGATAGATAGATAGATAGATAGATAGTCTTACAAGAAACGGTGACTCCTCACAGAAGTTGAAAAGTTTAGGAATTTGCCACAGTTTGTTACAGTCAGCTTGGGTGAAGGAAAGAGTTAAGTGCCTATCTTAGCCTCCTATTTACACTCATAATGTTTATCCAGCGTAATAATTAAATACTCACTTTCTGTGACAAGTAGCTTATACAATCAAACAATTAACTGACTACAGTAAATCTATGATTACATGCCTTAGTTTGTCTACCCTGGCAAGAGGCTTGCTGTATACACAGTGTGTGGAAGGGGCCTTAATGACACTAACCATTAGATTATTTCAATAGCTCCAAAACGATTTGTAAGAAATTACTATTCTTCTATAGACTTGCTCCCACTGTCTTTTCCCTTACAATTTTATTTTTTCTTATTGATAGGTATCTGTGGAGATGTGAAAAGCCACTCTTTTATTCAGCCAAGAAGAAGTCTAAAGTTCTTAAGCGAAGGCGTGAGTAAACTTTGCCTCTTTGAATCAATGCAAAAATCTGCTCCAACTTTTCCCATCATCAAAAATCTGCACGCCCTAACCATGATAACATTTACATCCTAAAATACTTCCCCTTCTCCCTTTTATCTCTGGGCTCAATTAAGGTACTATTTTACAACCCATGGCTGGAATTTGTCAGTCAGACGTTTCCCTGAAGTTTAACTCAAGCTGCCTTTGCCAATCTCCCTAAATGACCTACTTAAGCTAATCTTAGAATGCGAATTCTGCCCTCATCTTCACCAATTTGTCAGCTGCCTTTAGATAACTGTGATTTTCCTGGGCTGCTCTGGCTCTCCCATGGCTTTTTTATGCCTTTTCCCCTTTACTGCCTCATACCTTAGAATATGCTTTGGTAGATCCTTCCCCTTCCCCTTCTTTCCCACTCATTCTTGCAGTCTCCTATAGAAAGTGAGGAAGTTTTACCTGAATTTAACTTTGCTTAAATAGCTAGTTCTGTATGGCCAGAGTGAAGATCCCTCTGTCCTATTTTAGAGGTTCTAGAAATACCTATAGGAAAATACTTCTTTTTTTTTTTTTTTTTTTTTTTTGTATCAATTAAACACATTACCTGTGAAAATAAGGGAAAACATTTTTATTCAGCCAAATTTCAAACCTGAAGTTCTTCATTCTGTTTATCTAGTAAGTGAAGGACAGTGGGAGGGAGATGATAGGAAGTCTGGCAAGTTGCATCTTTCTCTTGATGGACTCAACCAGTTTCTGGCAGCAACTTTTTCAGTGACTCTGAGCAAGCTATAACACCATCTTTGGTTGGAATAACTCTTGATGGATTTCTCTTGCAAGAATGGAATTACTCTTTTACTCTTCCCAACATTATATAGGAGAGATCCTGCAGTGGTTCTGTAGATTTTTTTTTTTCCAAGTGATCATTTACTTGAATGGCTTTTAGTTTTGTGTTTATCAGAAAAAGAGAATAGTCATTCATTGTTTATAATTCCTCTTCTGCTCTAGAGTCTCCTTCAAGCTCTGCTGCTTCTCAGAAGCAGAAGAAACCCTATAATTTGCTCCCCCTAAGAAAAAAAATGTGATGTGTTTTTGTTATTAGACAGCATAAAGTGTATTTCTAAGTGTTTCACAAGCCCCGAGGAAAGATAGTGTTTTGTCTTGTTTCTTGCTTTTTCTCTTTTCTCTTTTTTTATTTTCCAGTGGGAACACACCCAGTGAAAAAACAATTAACCTTACATCTACATGTGTAGAAAAAGAGTTGACCTTAATTCTGATCCACAGGAAACTACTCAGTAAATCCTGTCGACTCTAAGTGATAGCAGTTTAGTGCAGTGAAAGGCATCCTGGCCTGTGTGCACCATCAGAATGAAAAATATCAGCAGCGTCTCGTGGGTTTTACTGGCTTTTCTGGGTGTGTTTTGGGAGTACCCCAAATATCTAATATCATACCTAACAGCATTAGGTATGAAAGACATGGTATTTGGATTAGTCTTTCAAAATCTTTATCTGAAATACATGACAGACTTGAATATTAAATAGAAAGGAGAAAACATACAGACTTTTGGGCTTTCTCAGTATATCGTGCACAGGGGGAAAAGAAAAAAAAAAAGGCACTGATAGCCATTTTCCCCCTCTGTAAATCACCTCTAAACCATATTCTAATACTTTGGGGGTATTTTGTGTGTTGATTTTTGTTTCTGTGTGTACAGAAATCGTTGTGAACTTACAGAATCAGTTTGGCAAGCTCTCTGGTTCGTGGCAACCTGCTGAAAAGCCAAATCCTTCCAGTTTTCAATTCAACTGGTCTGAGGAAAACACAGATGGGAGTTGTTTTCATGGGCATAGTCTGAAGGGCGTTTTGCAAGAAAAATGCGGCCTCCTCACAGTCATGAACCCTGACTACTGGCTCTGCACAGTGAAACTGTGTACGGAGAAGTAAGTATTCAGACTGCCAAGTGTGTGTATGTGTGTGTATATTTATATATATGTGTATATGTACAAATTGGAAAGTCCTTTTTTATTATTATTAAAGAGATATAAGGGGTGTGTTTAAGGGACTGGAGCATCTCTCATATGAGGAGAGC
>VZSG01000002.1:4649058-4659911 GCA_013398315.1 Nothoprocta pentlandii
CTGTGATTCTCTGTGCACAGTTCTGCATTCACATATAGTTAAAATCATTTGCAGCAAGGGACTTGTGCACCCTGGGTATGGCTTGGACTGGGTGTAGACAGATCGTGTGAGGAGTGATCAAAGTGAGCTTGGAGACCAAAGGAGAGGAGACAGAATCAACAACTGAGGGCGCCCGGCCAGGGGAGCAGCTAGGCAGGAATAGGCACTTTCCTCTTTGTGGCATGTTAGACAAAGATATTGCAGCACGACTTTCCAAAGAGTGGGAAAAGCTGTTTTATCCCCCACCACACATCCCAGGCTGTCCAAAAAAAAAAAAAAAAGGAACTAGCAATTCATTTTCTAAATCAATATGCTTCTTTTGGTGCTCACCTTAATGAAAATTAATGTTGGAAATAGCCATTGGACTTCAATTAAGCAGCAATTTATGCTTCCAAAATATATATATTTCAGAATAAAATGATTGGGCGCAAAAAAGGCACTATATTTCATCTAAACATATCAGCTATCAACAGTTCGGTCTTCAAGTAGACTGGAATAATTAAAGAAGAAATTGGGGAAAATGAAACATTTTATGCTATGGGGAACACGGTGTCTATAGAGGACTGTTCTCAAATCTTGACCTCCTTTAAATAACTTCTCATTTATTCTTATTATTCTTATTTATTCCTATTTATCTAATTTATTCCTATTAAGCTTTGATTTAAATAGCTAATGGAGTTAAATGGAAAGGAGAACGATAGCCCAGCTAACCCAGCCCTGTGCAGCTTCCTGTGTCCGTGCAGGTTCATGGCCTGCCCGCTTCGTGCCAGACCTGCTGCTGCTCCTCTCCCACCGCCAGCTCCTCGGCCAAATTCCGCAGGAAACTGCGGCTCTTCCCACTCAGGCCCCGCCAGGGAGCCCTGGCTGGGACGGTGGAGGGAGAGGGAACACAAGCCCCACTCAGGGAGGGTCGTGGGAGGCTGCAACTTTCCCAGCTGGGAATAGGGAGAGTCTAAAACTCTCCCTATTCAGAGGGCTGAATTCTGCCCAGTTTCTGATGTGTGCAATCCGGTTGCGTGTCGAGGATGGAGGTCAGGCTGTGCAATGAAATCTTGCTTCACATTAGAGTGTTAACATCTGAAGTCATTATTTGATACACAGTTCTGCATGTCAGGCTTAGGAGAGCAAAAGCTCCCGCAGAAACTTACCAATACCTTTCTGATTTTTAAAATATTCCCCTTAGAATATACCCTTTGAAAATAGCTAGGTTTTACATTCATGCAGTTTTATGGGGTTTTTTTCTGTCTTTTACTGCATTTATTTGCTTATCTTTATTTTCCTTTTCACCTTACCTTTCACATATCCATCGTGACAGAAATGGGTTGGAATAATGTAAACACAGTGTTATATTACAAGAGCTTTGGTTGTATGGATTCATTCTTTTGTATGAACAAGAAGCTTTTCTAAGGGGAGGAGGAGGGGTAATAATCCTTTCACCACAAATTTGCGTAAATCTTATATACACACCGAATGAGTAGATAATTCAGGGTGTTTGTGTGAATAATCTTTTAATGCAAAGTCTGTTTTTAAGCCTGCATTTTCATATTTAATGTATTAAAATGTTAATGGCAAACTGTCATAGCCTTCATGGAACAAGATTTGAATTTAAATCCTTACCAGATAAATTTCCCATTATATCATTTGCAATGCAAGCAGTTAATTATACATCTGACACTTAATTAACTTTGGAAATAACATTGACTCCCTCAGATAGGAGGTTTTGTCCTGTGTGAGTGTGTGTATGTGTAGTAGGACTGAAAACAAACTTAGAAATTCTCCAAAAATCAGTGTGCTCTAACTGAGACCACTGAACTGCTTTAATCCTCTGCCTGCTGTATGAGTTCCTGTGGGTAAAGCTGAGATTCATATAGTTGTTGGCCATGTGTTTTTATAATTATTTATTATTATTATTTATTATTTGTGTTATTTTATTTTAGGTGCCCTTGTGCAAAGGGTAGCTCTGGCTGCTAGGTGCTTTTCAGCATCCATTTAATGTGTTTGCCTCCGGGTAGGAAGCGTCGTCTCTTCCCAGCCCTCTGCACTGTCAGCTGGAACGTGGCCCCTAAACCTCTGTGAGGGCTGTAATTGCAGAAGCTCGAGTTTAAGGCCAGGACAATGTGCTGGGCTCTTTGCTTGCTTGTTTTTGATTACATTGGCCAGAATGCGCAGATTTGGTTCAGCCAAGGTCTTCTAGAAGTTACACTTGCATTTGGCACGTGCTTTGAGGTGGAGGAGAGATAGGGGCCGGGCTGTGGTGTCAGCCAGGTCTTTTTCACAGCATCACAGACTGGTTGAGGTTGGAAGGGACCCCTGCAGATCATCTAGTCCAAGCCCCTGCTCCAGCAGGGACGCCCAGAGCAGAGGATGGAGCTGGGATGAGAGACCTGGTTTCAGATTCCCTCTCTCAGGGATGGGATTTAGAGGAAGACTTTGCTCCCTCAGTGTGGCTGCCGGGAGGCTCTGGAGCGGGTCCCTCTGTGGCTCCTGTTTGAGGTAAAATGTTTGTAAAATGTGTTTATTGGGAGTGAGCAAATGGCTCTGCAGTCTGGTGATGAGCACATTGCCCGTCAGCTGGGACAGGCGGGTGCCAGTCCTTGTTCCCATGAATGTTGAGGCTCAGTCAGACGGGGGGCGGAAATTTAAGTTCTCCCCGTCCCAGGGCAGTGTCCCACTCAACTGGATGATGTATGGGGCTTATAGGGTGATTAGCACCCAAGTCCCTATATGAATGCAAAAGTGTGTTTGTTTATTGGAAATAGCTGGATCTTATGTTATTTTAAACTCACTGCATCTAACAAAGGCAAATGTTAGGCCATATATATATATATATATATTTCAATTTAAAACTTTAAACCAAGAAACAATACTGTCCCGTTACTGATCATTTGCAGAGTCCACCCAGTCTGCCCCCTGAGGCATCTTTTGTTCCCTTTGGATTTGGTGCTTGATACCAGTAAGAGCAGTGGGCTGTTTAGCTCCACGTTTCATCACTAAATCACCTGCCCGTTCCTCTGAAGGCCTTTGCTGTAGCCTTCCTCACTGGCAGGGCTTGCCCTGTTACTCCTCTGGCCTAAATCAGGCTTTTCTTCTCTGATTTTAGATATTCTATTTAGCATACAAAGGCAGGGGGCAAGAAATGGGCTGGTTACAATAAATGGCAGAGTGGCTGCAAAGAGAGCGCGGAGCCTGGGGAGGGTCTGCAGTAGAGAGAAGACCAAGGAGCCTGGTGTCTGCATTGCAGAGTCTTATTCATTTCAAAAACAGCTTAAGGAGCCTTTTTTACACTTGGCCATGTGTGTTAAACATGCTAGGAATAAAGAGTTTCAGGTTGGTTGTGGCAGTGAAGAGCACGTCCTCTGCCTGGTTCAGTAGGATCCGGCTTCGCCGTGCAAGACGCTGGGCACATTCCTCTGCCCTATCTGCACCATCTCGGGATGCTTCTTGTCCTTGAAGGTTTTGTGGGAGTGGATCCTTTTACAGAATTGACATTGCAGGCCAGAGCTGTGATTTGTGGAGCAGATAAAAGGCGAGGGTTTTTCTTGAATTGCACTTGAGTATATCCATGCTAACTGCCTCAGTACCCTTCTAATGCAGAGCTTTTCCCTTCGTTACAGGTTCTGTGGTCGTCTGGCTCATTACAGAGATGTGGACTTTCCCCAGAGCTACCATTTTGTACTAAGGTTATTCTCCTTTCTCCTGAGGATCCAGCCCTCTTGCATCCACGAAGAAGTGTGTGCCATAGAACACAAGCTTTTTAATAAAAAGCTCTATAAAAAGCCCAAACACAACCCAGGCCAAAGGAAATAGAAAGGCCTAAGAAAATGGTAGTATTCAGACTGTGTAAATACAGGGCTCAATTCCATCCCAAATCATGATATCCCACCTGAACCTGAACCCTGCTGGTCCTTCTGCCTGCATAGATTCAGATAATGTAGCAGTGCTGAGATCTGCTACTGCACTTCAGTTGGGCTATCATTTATCTGTAATTTAAAGGCAAAGTTTCCAAATGGGAGAGTTGCTAAGGAAACCGTTTTCCAAAACTTATTTCCTCATTTTGCATCAGAGCCAACAGGAAGCCCTGAAATTAGCATTTCTGGCATAATTGTACATACTTCGGGTGTCCCGGACAGCAGGTTAGCATCTAATTACGTAGTATGATTTTGCAATTAAAATGCTCTCTGTTTTGTTACCTACTGTTGTGTGACAGCAAATACATTTCTAGAAAGTAATATTTACTTTTCTTGGAAATGCTGTGCTCCCCAATGAAAGGAGCAGATGGCTGATGTTTTGGCTGCGGCCATGTGTTACGTCGCTGTTTCCAAACACTCGGCTCCGGGAAGCCCTGGCGCCGTCTGCCGCGTTGCGGGCCCTGCCGTTGCGAGCTGCCCATCCTGCCTCTTGGGCAGCGGCAGCTGCCAGCTCCTCCTGTCACCTGCCTTTTGCAAGATACTCTTCCTGAACTGCTTTGAATTTCTCCTGATAACTTCAGAATTTAGCGTCTCCAGCAGCCTGAGCCTCAGCCCATTCCACCAGTTTCTCATGCTCCGTCTATTTATGCACTGTATGTTTTTTAAACTATCCCAATTAATGTGTAAATGAAATTTGGTGCTACCTACCAGTGCATTAAAGACAACATAACACACACGTATGTTGAACGGAGGTGTAGAGTAGATAACCAGATGAATACTACAACTTTCACTTGAATGAAATAAAATCCAGCAATTCTATCCTTTACTAAGCAGACAAAAGTTATTAAATGTGTTTGATCAGCAACAAAATCAACAGCTGCTTCTCGACCTCATGGCAGGCAAGAAAAACGGTGTGTACAGACCTTAGAAAGAAGTACCTTGCTCCTTGAGCAAGAACCACCTTGTTCCTTGAGCAAGGAAGCTTCGTTTCAGTGAAGTGGCAGACCCTGGATTCAATGGAAGGGAGTTAAATCTGCTCTAACTATGAAGGTGTCGTTCAAAAACTGGAAATAGGTGAGTGATAAGAGAGGAGGTTTTGCTGCCCGACCTGTCTGGAGCAAGTGAAAAGCAGTAATTGAATCATGGCCAGAGCAGACAGGTAGGTGAGCAAGCAAGGGAGGGCAGGCTCTTAAGGGTAAGGTGTAATAGTTGGAAATACTGGCAAACCAGGAGGCTCCACTGGCTCAGGAGCAGGGGCAGGAAATAACTGGAAGTGGTGTCCTGGTTTATGGCCACAGGAAAGATACCATTTGGGTTTTCAGTTTTACGGGTGTTTTAAGGAACTCCTAATATCTCCTTAGAACAGGTATTTAGTGCATGCAGGGATTTAGTCTTGTGAAGTGATTATAACATGATGCAAGTAAGAAAGGATGGGTTTTAGCAACTGTATGAGACAGTGCTGTCTGTGGAGGGAGAAAAGAAGCAGGCTGAGTTCCTGTCTGTTTGGGGTGATACATATTTCATGAGTGCTGTAGTGCAGAATGTCTAGATCTGCTGCTGCCTTGTGCTAGGTGGCCCAGGTGCTTCTGAAAAATGCCTTGAGCTGGTAGGTACCCATGTGGAACTGAAATATACCCATTTGAAACCAGCTCCTTGTATTTTAAAGTTTTGTTCATAGAATCATAGAATGCTTAAGGTTGGAAGGGTCCTCCAGAGATCATCCAGTCCAACCCCCCTGCACACACAAGGACACCCAGAGCACGGGGCACAGGGCTGCATCCAGGTGGGTTTGGAAGATCTCCAGAGGGGAAGACTCCACAACCTCTCTGGGCAGCCTGTTCCAGGGCTCTGTCACCCTCAGTGTTCAGAAATGTTTCCTTAAGTTCCTGTGGAACTTTTGGTGCCTCAGCTTGTGGCCGTTTCCTCTAGTCCTGTTGCTGGCCACCACTGCAAAGAGGCCGCCCACTCCTCCTCACTCCCTCCTTTGAGGTATTTATAGACACTGTTGACTATATGTTGCCTATATGTCTCTTATGTTTGACCTCACTTAGGTGAGGGAGGGACTAGATTTCTTATGTCTTTGGAAAAAATACTTTGTCCTCATTCTAGGGGACGCTTGTATCTGTCATTAAAATTCTACAGAGATACAATATGCCTTGCCACTGCTTTGCTCAAGCCACTAAAAGTATCTGTTTCTACTATATATGTGAAAGGTATGAGTTGCCTATCAAAAAGCAGTTTATTATACATAAAGGATTAATTTATTTAAGGAGTCTTTATTTGAAAGACTTAATTACAAGTACACCCTTTTTACAAAGGAAAATACTGTAGTAGTAAAATCCGAGTGTTAGAAATGAAAAATACTTGTTGCATTGTTACAAATGTAACAAGGCTCCCTTAGATGTTAGATAAGTGAAGGTTGTACTTCAATAAGCTGGAAGAGCTTCCAGTTAATGCTCCATGGGCCCCCTGGACACCTCGGCTAAGAGTGGGGTATGCAAGTCAAGGGTGTGCAGCCAGCCTCCCTAGCGTGACCTCCTGCCAGGTCCATCCATCAACACTTGTTCTGGAGTGATGGAGCTCAAGAAAGCCATGAACCACAGGAGAGCCTCATCTGCAACATGACATGGTTGAGCCCTCCTGGGACAACCACTTTGAGTCCAATTAATGTCACCCTGCTGGTCACGGCTGCCTCTGTAAAGCTCTATCTGCTTTTAAGTTATAGCTCCATCCTGTAACTGCTCACTGGGTGTGTGAGGAGCTTTTTGATCCTACCTTTTTATTTGTTTATTTATTTATACTTTATTTATTTATGCTTCTTTCTCTGGAGGTTTTAAGTGGAGACTTGTTGGGGTTCATGCTCTAAAATTTTAGAACCTTATATACTGAGAAGACTTGGAACAGGTAAATGACTTTGTTAGCTTGAACAATAGCCCTGCAATGTTGCTGAAACTATGACATGCCTTCTAAAATGAATTAGTCTTTATTATATTTTAATGCACATTTTTTCTATTTCTCTGAACACTAATGTAACCTCATTTTATGAATTGCTCTGCATACTGAAACCTTTTTCTACTGATTTCATGGAAAAATGCACAAGTCTTCTCACTGGAAAGTCACCACTTGCAGCAAAATTGGAACTTCACTAGTTTTTCACTACCTCAGTATGTTTTTTATGTTCTCTATATCAACTTAAACTCAGCCTTTTCTTGTATGGAAGAGCTTAAAACGCCTTAGTTTGGAGTTTATGCCGTTTTCTAGGCAGGAAGGGGAGGTGTTTGGCCTCCTCCTTGACCTCTTAGGCCGAATGAGGTACTCCAACCCGTCTGAGTGATGGTGCTGAGGAGTGGGGAAGCCCTGAGCCACCCCGCAGAGCTGGTCCCATTCCTTGGCCCTGTTTGTGCTCTTCACTGTAATTGCAACCTGATGCAGAAGGACCCAGCGTGTCCCCTGAAACAAAGGTGCCTGGAAGATCTGAGAAAGTTTCGTGTCATTTTGTAGGCTGTGCAGGAGAACTTGCTCATAACTTCATGGAAACCTCATAAAAATCCTCTCTGCTGAATGATTACCTCTGATTTCTTGGCATTTATGGTCAGAAGAGGAATCTGTTGATGCTCCTGAAGGTTCTTTGGGATATTTAGGAGGAGTTCCTGTCAGGAGATGCTGCAGCGAGGAGGTTGGCAAAAGGACCTACTGCTGGAGCGAAGCAGGGGCTGAGCTGGGCTGGTTGTGTCCTCAGGTGCGGTTCCTGCTGCCCTTTTGCAGCTGTGAACGGCAGCGTTGGGAGGAGCCCAGGTGCTCCTCTTCCTCCAGCTTCATCACCTGCAATCTGCCTCTCCGGTAGGTTTAAAAGAAAACACACGTGCACCAAAATACCTCCTTTCTGCAGGGTTTCTGGTGATGGGATCTGGCTGCTCTGGATGGCAGCGGTGTCTGTGTCTATTCCAAGGCTGCTGCTTCTCCCCGGGGCTCTGTCTTTGGACCCAAGTTCATGGATGTGCTCAGCACCTACACAGGGATCTTGCACGCTGGGGCTGGTCCCCCATGTGCTGCCTTTTCCCAGCGATTCCACAGTGTCCATTGGAGTAAATACGTCCTAGCTCTCGTTTCCCGGAGGGCAGTTTGTCCCGGAGATGGCCGTGTTTGCAGCTTTGCCGGGGCGTGAGGGATGTGGGTGCTGCAGGGCACAGTGGGTCAGACCCCAAACCGTAGGGGCTGAGCAGAGCAGCCAGTGCATCTCCCGAGCCCCCTGGACAGCGGGGAAACCTCTATGTGTGAGGAAATCCAGCCCAAAGGAAGGGCCTTATTGAACAGGGATGAAAAGTATTCCCGGAGCCTCCAGAGGTGATGGCAGAGGTAAATCCCCGGCTTCAAGGTGATGGGTTTTTTTTTTTTAAAAATAGATTACTGCAAAATTGTCACTGATGTTGTGAGCATTTAAAATGCCCTCAGTGGGGCTCGTGATGCTCTCTCTCCTGTCCCACTCCATAGCTGTAATGTCTCAACAGTTTCTACCTCATGAGCAGGAGTAAATATAAAATCAAAAGGGGGAATCGGGTGCTGAAGGAATGCCGGCAGGATCAGCTGTGGGGATAATGCTGCCGGGATAAGCAAACTGCTTGTCCTTCACCTTCCTGTTCCACTTTTCACACATTGTGCTTCCATTTATTTTTTAAATCTCTCATTCCCTTCCCTGTTTTTCTATCTTCCCTTTCCTATTTCATTTCAAACGTCCTTTTCCATTGTTGTCCTTCTGTTTCTTTCCACCATTGCTGCTTTTACCTCATTTCCTAGCCTGGGATTTCTGCCCCCACCACCTGCCCTTCGATGTGTTCAGCTGATTTTTCTTTTTCTTGCTTTTTTTTTTTTGCCTATCTGATGTGCTGTGCACTGATGAAAGGTGCAGAGGATTCAGTATTCCTGCGAGCCAGCCCTGCTACTTGGTGCAGATTTAGGGGTCCGCATTGACCCAGCCTTGTTTCCCTGCCGCCAAGTATCAAAAACACGGAATTGGTGCTTTTTCCTTTGCCTGGTGTGGATGCCTCATGATGACACTCATCCCCCAGGAGATTTTGCAACCTTCTTTGTTAGGGAAATCACAACAGTAGATAATCCTTGTGCAGAACAACTCGCTTTCCGCACGCAAAGATGCCAGAGGACGGGAGAGAACTGAGGGCTGGAGGCAGGAGGTGACAAGCAGAGTTCCCACTGCTCCCGCTTGTGCCAAGTGGGAGACTCTTAACAGGGGATGAATAGAGAAGCAGAAACAGGAAAACAGCACGGGATAAAGCCTGGGGATAGAGGGAAGGACACAAGGAGAGGCAGAAGGGCCGAGGGAAGGAACAAGCAGGAGTGGAGAGCGCAGGGCAAGGGCAGCCCTGCGGAGCGCGGCCCACAGGCAGGCCGAAGCTTCCCGGCTCCCTGAGTGCTTCCCGCCCGGTTTTCCTGGCGGTGCCGCATCCCGGCGAGCGACGTCACCCGCATGCGGCGGCGCCGCTGGCGAGGCCCGATGGTGACCGGCAGATTAGTCAGCGGTGTCACAACCTGCTGCTTGTGTCACTGTCTGCTGCGCGTGGAAGCGATCGCCGCCGCGATAGGCGAGTTGTCAGCAGCGGCTCGGGCTGCTAGGAAAAGAGGGGACTTTAAAAGAGTCTGGATTATTCGGGGGGAATCTCGGTCAGTTCTAGCCAGGGAAGTGCGAAAGGTTCTCTTGTCAAGGGGGATTTGAGCAGTTCAGCTGCCTGGCGGGCGCCTCCAACGCGGGCTGCGCCCGGGCCGCTCAGAGCTGCAGGGTTTTACCATTAATGGAAGGTCTGCCCGCGTGCCAAAGAGCAAGAAGGGAATGGATGAGGATTAGCAATAACCGGCTCTGGAGACAGCTAGCGATCCTGTCCCCTGCTTCGCATCTTGAGTCACCGTTGTAATTTATATGGGAAACCAAACAATTCACACTCTTTGGGAAAAAACGCAAGCGGATTTTTTTTTTTCTGTGTAATCTAGGGCTAGATTTTAAAACGTGTGACACCGATTTATTGCATGTCTTTAAAAAAAAGCAACTTAAACCCTTGCACTTGCTAGGGCAAGATGCAACTGAAGATTGATTTTTATCTTTTGCCATCCCCATGGCAGTGTTTGCTGGTGCAAACAGGGCATTTTGTTTCTAGGATGCCAATCCTAATCCAGACAGAGGATGTGAAGCAACTTCCAGGCTTAGACCCTTGGCAAAATCTTGCTCCCTTTAGTTGCAAGTTGGCTGCTTGAATTGTCTTCCTATAGTTTTGCACTGGAATATTCCCTAAACAAACAGGGAGGGGGCTTTGGAAAGGAGAATTGGCCAATATTTTTACACTGTGGTAGCTATCAGGAGCATCTTCAGCCTTTGATAGACTGCACTGTTGCTGTACGGGGCTTGATTTAACTTGTTACTTAAACAAGCTGCCTTCCTCCCACCCTTATTTCCCAAGGAGAAATGTCAGATATTCCTGATTCAAATCCGGAATCCTGATTCAAATCCAGAGGCGGTAACGGGGCTATGTTGGTGCTGGGGATGGTGCCGGGGGTAAAGCTGGGGCTGCTGCAGCACCCAAACTCTGGGAAACCTCTCTCCGCCTCCCCGTCCGGATGCGATATTAGGCTCTCAGTGGGAATGACGGACTTGTGACCACCTTGAGAGCCCATCACGAGGGGAAAGGCGAGGCGGAGGGAATGGCGTTTCTGGGGGCGAGGAGCCCCTGCCCTGCCGGCTCCTTCGGGTGCGTGAGGCGGGCGCGGAGAGACCGGAGCCAGCCCCATGAGGACCGGGCCGGCGCGGGGAGCGGGAACGGGCCCTCTCCAAAGGAAACGGGCCCTCTCCAAAGGAAACGGCGGCTCCTCCCGCGGGACGGGACGCGGGCTCCCCCCGTCCCG
>VZSG01000002.1:4660886-4715550 GCA_013398315.1 Nothoprocta pentlandii
ATTTTATTCCATTTTATTCCATTTTATTCCATTTTATTCCATTTTATTCCATTTTATTCCATTTTATTCCATTTTATTCCATTTTATTCCATTTTCCTTCAAAAGCTCAGCGCTTTTGCTTGCTTATTTTACCACCCCGCTCCTTCCGAGGAGGCTGCTGAGCCCGGGAGGGTCCCGCTCAATCCGCCCGGCGCTTGGGATTTTCCACGTGCGTTTCTGCTTCCCACGAAACTTTAACGGGCGAGGCCGTCGCGAGTGCCTTTGTGTGGAAAAAGGGAAGAAACGGTGCTGGCTTTGGGGGCGTTAAGTACGTGCGAAGAGCGGGTGAAGTGCGGGCCAAGCGCAGATGCAGAGCGAGCTGCTGCTGATGGGCTGTTAACTGTGGAGGCAGATCTAAGGGAAGGAAAGGTGGATTCCTTCCCCACAATGAGGGATGGGCAGTTCTTATTGAAGAACCCGGAATGCTGCAGGCTGTGCAGGCCTTACAAATCAGGATAAAATCAGTATTTTTGGAGCATTTTTCTGCTTCTAGCGTGGCCAAGCAGAAAGTAGATCCTGAAATTCCAAAACGCACAGTAGGGAGAGGATTCCCAGGCTCCCAGCAGGTCCCGTCCACTGCTTCAGGAGCAGATCCACGATCACCTGGAAACCACAACATATCCCAAGTTCGTGTGTTGGGGAAAAAAGAATTTAAAAAAACAAAACAAAACTCATATTTGTCTTCCCTAATCGTTATATATATATATTATCTATAAATATATATATAAATATATATATATTTTCCTACCAGAACTGGCAGTTCTGTTAAGGGACTGAGCTGCACCCCAGCTGGCAGCCCTGATTCTTCCTCCACTGCCCCTAAAGGAGGTGGATGCTCTTTAAGACAACCTGCTTTTTATTCAGGTGTTGCCATGAGAAGGAAATCACAAACCTGTAGCTTTGGGGTTTCAGATTAATGGATCTTTCTGTTCTCAATTTTATTTATTTTTTTCTGCTACCTTCGTTCCTTTTCCACATGAAGGCGGGCAGCTGGAGGGGAGCAGCCCTGGGCTCCTGAATTCCCAGCGAGGCCGTCTGGCGCTGCAGCTCCCCATAGATGGATAAAGAGTTGCCTGCAGGTTACACTGCTCTTGCCCTTTTTTCCTTACAAGTGACTTTAACCTGAGGACTTGCCCATTTGCTGTGGACATTTAAGGAATCCCTTATCACCCTGCATAAGAAAAGGGGCTTCTACAGCCTCCCAAAAGAAAATTCCAGCTTGTTTTGGCCTGTGCTGCCTTTGATAGAAAGGGAATGCTCTGCTTCCCAGAGACAACACATTTTCAGTGTCTGTGCATGCAGAAATATGTAGAATACCTGGAAAAAAAAAAGTCTTTGGTTAAAAGTTTACCTTTTTGCTTCCTTGCTTGCTTCCCCCCCCCAACTACACAGTGCTAATTTATAAGGGTACTTTGTGGCTGTAAATCCTGGGAACTCCCACTCACTTTGTCTTGAACTCGGGCAGTTGTCCCATTGAAGCTGAATGAGACTCCTTGTGTAACCGATAAAGGATCGAACACATAATTTGCAAAGTGCTTTGCAATCTTTTTGGTAGAAGGCGGTGATAAATGTAGGATACTGTTAAGCTGATTATAGTGATTAGAGTATTTCACAACTTGACATTTCACAACTTTTTGTATTTGTAGTATATTTCAATCTCGGAATGCATCTGGGTAAATAGGAGATGAAAAGGATACTTATCTTCATGGGGAGAGATGTTCTGATGGTGATAGGGATTTTATTTATTTATTTAAGGAATTCATTAAGAAAATACCGAGTCTTGGCTTATTTAAGAAAATCACCCTCCCCCCATCTGTAGTAAATGATTATGCTTATCTTGGACAGAAAATTGTTCGAAGGCTGTTTAAAAATCAGATTCAAACAATGTTAGCTTGAGCTGGCTTGAGAGATGGAGCATCTGTTCAATCAGTGGGGCTAAAATACGTTGATCTGTCTGAACTGGTAGAGCCACATTTACCACGGATGCTCCACTTTCACCTGTATGCCTTGGGCCCAGGTCTTGGAGCTTTCTCTTTCACAGCAAACAGGAGGTATCCGAGGCGTGTGTTAGATTTATTATTATTACTATTATTTATTTTCTCCCCCAAATAGTATAACATGGAAAGAAAAAAAAATCATTTTCTCCTTGTTCAAATCCTGATGTTGTTTCAAGCAAGCGTTGCAGGCAATTTCTATGATAACCAGAGAGTAAATGGTTTGAGTTTTGTTACTGGAAAAAAAAAATGCAGCTGAATTGACCTGTAGTCCTTTTGGCCAATGTTCCCTGTGTAGGCTACACCAGATCAACCACTTCTAGGTACTCCCAGATCCTCTCTGTCAGCAAGGTGCCTTCTGCAGGCTCGGTAGGGAACGTGCTTCATGAATTCATGCTTCCTAGTTGGGTCTGAGAGGGCAGCAGAGCTGCCTCTGAAGTAGGCAGAGAACTGGGAGCAGGTTACAGCTCAAGACTGTTACTTAAGATGTGCTAGAAGGTGCCATAGTTGGAAAGCCACTAACTTTAACTCTTGCTGGGTTGAATTCAAAGTGTTTGTTAGCAGGTCGGTTGTGGTCTTGAATAACCTTGTGGGTTTTTCATATATAAACTGATGCAATCCTACTGAGTTGGGTCAAATTCAGCTTGATTTATGCTGAGTATGAGTGAGATCAGAATTAGGTTTCTGGGCTTTGTGTTTGACTAATCCTTGTAATGCCATGAATCACAATATGAACCCAGTTAAACTGGAGCAGCTAATTTGGAAGCGCTGTACACTTTCAGAATGTTTTTCCATGTGTTTTTAACAACCTTTTTTACTTTTTCCCTTCTCTCCCTAGTAAAAGACCTGTATTGGTTCTTCAGAATGATTCTCTCTACTCCCAGAGACGTCCCTATACCAGTGAAGATGAGGCCTGGAAATCCTTTCTTGAAAATCCCCTTACAGCAGCTACCAAAGCTATGATGAGCATCAATGGGGATGAAGACAGCGCGGCTGCTCTCGGACTGCTCTATGATTACTACAAGGTAGGTTGTCCTGGGGGAGCTCTGACACCCAGCAGAGCTCCTGTTTCACCCATGGATAAAGCATCATTTCTTAGAGGATTTTTCAGAACCATGAATATATACTTCTAACTCAAAAAATACAGGTCTTTTCAGAAAAGTGGTGTGTTTTAGCTCAGTAAAGTAGAGTTATCTGGATCTTGAAAGGCTTCAGTTGAGGTTTGCCTGTTGACTCTTGAGTCCTTCAGGAGGCAATGTTTTAATAGTCCTGAAGAATGAGACTTTGAAGCATGTCTGTGCCTGAGTTTAGATATCTGAGGAGAAAGTTCTTCTCTTCTGCTCGCATGATCCCTGTTCTGATGGGACTGTGGGCTTTCACTGGAACTCAAATGTGCTACTTCAGTATAAGTGGAGATGATGACCAATTTTTGGTTGTGGTGAGCAAGGTGCCAGCCTGAGAGACCTGTTGGCTCTGTCAGCCTGACTTTAGTGAGCTCTGACTACCAGATTCTCTTAGACCCTTGACAACTGCAGCTGTCTTCCCTAGAGTTCAAGGTTTTCTCAGATGGTTTTCCTTCTCTGTGCCCACAGCTGTATTGAAGCCAAACATTCTTCTGGGTGCATGGGATTCCTTTCGTTGAATTATCCTTTGCTATGTATGGTAGTTGTCTCCATTCCTTCAGAGTCTAGGAGGAGTTGCCTTCTATCTTCACAATCCTTGCCCGTCTTTTTAAGAGATGAACGTGGCCTTATGTATCAAAATAGTCTTTCAATGCTTAGTATGGAGATGAGTACTCCATATTAAGTAGTAGGTATGATACATGAGTAGGTATGATAAAATGCCACAAACTCATTGATGTGTATGTTATTGAGCTAGTTTTGTGAGATAACTGGCTTTCTGCTTCAGCCTGTGCCCACACTCGCTGTGCTCTTGAAAAAAAACCCCTCTCACCAGATCAATTTTAATCCACAAAATCAATCCTGACTTCTAAAACTGCAGGTTGCAAAGAGAACGTTGATGCTGATCTTTCATGCTTGGCAAAGCACAAGGGATTTGCTGTACGTTAACGTCTTATTCAGGGTTTGCTTTTTGTTTGCCTATCAGTAGCTGTATAGAAAAATCAGTGGAGGGGAAAAAAAAAGGGGGATTCTGCACCGTTCTGTGAAGAAAAATTGTTAGAAGAGATTGGAAGCTTTACTGAAGGCTGTAAGGAAGTACAGTCTGAGGGACAATGGGCAGCCATTTGGAACATGCTTTTGTCACCTCTACCTAGATAAGTTCATCTTTAAATGCCCTATATAAAATAAGCAAAAATACTTGAGTTTTCTTCCTTTTGATGGATGACTCAACTGTTGTAATTAAGACTTTGTAGGCAGTGAATTTTTGGGCAAGATCTAGAGTTTTTTAAATGTTGGACTTTCAGACAAATACAATTTGGAATATATATATATATTTCTCCTGTGAACAGTTAGCTCCAGCCTTTTAGAGGCTCTTAAGAATTTTGCTGCTCACTGAAAGCAAAAGCTGGTTATTCTGATGCTATTAGAGACATGACCTGATGTAAAAGGTGCAGGATTTGGGTTAATGTTATCAGTAAGGTACCTTTTGCGTTCTGCTGGAGCACTGCTTGTGTGTTTGGGGAAAATGTGCTTCTGTCTCCTGTGCACTGTGTCCGAGGCAAAGCTCCAGCCTGCTTCTCCCTGGGACACCTGTGGTGTGTGTCCTGTTGTGAGACACCCAAGTCAGGCAGATGGTGGGACAAGGAGCGCTGAAAACTGCTGGGGCCACTTCCTAAGTGGAGATGTTAGAAAAACTTTGATTTCTGTCTTGAAATGCCCATGGAGTCTCTGCTCTCTGGACCTGGGAAATCCAGTCCAGCTACTAAGCTGAATTGTCAGCAGCAGGAACAGAGTGGCTGTTCTGTGTGCAGTGTTTGGAGGAGGAATTCTGTGTGTGGCAGAAAATGCCAGGAGCAATATCGAGCTGCTTTGTGTCCTAAGCCAAAGTACCTGTGGTTGTGCTGTGCCTTCGAAAGGATGAATAGAGCTTGGGCTCGAGTGTTGTCAGTGGTCAGGTATGTATCAGGCTGTAGCTTCTTGATATGCTTCTCGTTCCTTTACTTCTGGCTTTGTTCAGCTGCTGTAAACTGTAACTGAAAATATGGCTGGGAAGGCTGTAGCTTCTAAAAGCTACCCTAGCTCTGTGCAGAGCTTGCTGTGGATCTTTGGAAGGATTGCTCTGGGTGGGTTTTCCAGGAGGGAATGCTCCCAGCCACTGAGGAGGAGCCTGCCACCCTCCCCTGCTCCCCCTGGGGAAGGGGACACCTTTGGGGAAGGCTAGAAACACAACCTTTCAGGAATAAGCTGAAGCTGGAGAGGAAGCCTTGAGTTATCTTTGAGAAAGTGGCCTGAACCAGCCGTCTCCCATGATGTGTAGCAATTTCTTCTCGTGAGCCCTGAGCTCATCCAGCAAAGTGAGCCTGTTCCTTTCTCAGAAAGTCAAATATGAACTGCTAGTTTGAGCCTCCGGAGATCTTCTGGTCCTGCTCACTCAGATGCTCGCTCTTCAGTTTAAAAAGGCCCGTGGGCCACAGCAGTTTCAGCACTAACACTGGCTGGAATCCAAACCCTGCACAACTGGCTGGGTTGGTTACTGTAGGATCTGCTGAGCAGCGTGCGGGGCAGGCCTGGCACCCCGAAGCAGTAAGAACATTAACATCAGTCGAGCACTATGACTAATTATGCCTGGTGTCTGATGAGGATGCTTTCCTAATTTGACCAAATAGGTAAAAAGCTCTAATGGCTGTGTTATGAGCGCTGTTTTTTCCTTTTCTGTGAGGAAGAAACAAGTCATGCTGTAACTGTATTCTATTTCCCAGGTTCCAAGAGAGAGGAGATCTTCAACGGCTAAGCCTGAGGTAGAACATGCTGACCAAGATCACAGCAAAAGGTATTAGTTTTTACAGTTGTGTGTCTGCTTTGTTCCCTCTGAGACCACCAAAACTGCCGAGGAGGTGTCATTTGTTTTTTAGCGTTATGCTCGAAGAGGAAAAACTGTTTACTTTTATCCCATGTTTTTGTGCTGCCCCAGATTGAGGTACAACATGGAGAGCTAAGGCAGACAAATTCCTTCTCATCCCCATCTGTGTGTTTTCCTCCTCATGTCGGATAGCTGGCCTTATTCAAGGATCCTCTTTCCCCTTCAGCGCAGTCTGGGAACACAAGCAGCCCTCTCCAAGACAAGCAAAGGAGATGGGCACCCTTTGCTTTTTGCATGGGATTGCCTCAGTTGCTTGCCACTTCTCTTCTTGTTCCTGCACACCCGCAAGTTGCTTCCTCATGCATGGGATGACAGGAAAAGACTTCAAAGTGTTTGTGACTTAAGGGTTTTTTTTGTATATTTTGTAGACTTTTGTTTGGGAACGTCTTTCTTTTTGTTCTCCTGCCCTCCCTTTTTCATACCCCCAAAGCAGAAAAGATACTGCTTAAATAAATACAACAAATGTGAAGCTCATCCATGTCAGGCTTCCACTGCTACTTTCTTCTTCCTGTTCCTTTAGACAGATTGGAACATCTTAAGAGTCAAGGTGAGGTTTTGTGGTCTGGCTGAGCCGATCGAATGACTGTTAAGAGGAGCTGTCTGGTTCCCAGCCATGTGTTTGTGTTGCTGCTGCTTGCACCAACTCTGGTCTTCCACTGACCCATAACCCCAGAGGAGAAAAGTAGTGACTAGTTTCCCTCCTGTCAAACAAGCCGAACTGGCTTGCCAGGGTGTCAGGGCAGAGTCAGAATTGATGCAACGGAGAGGGCAGGATCACCCTGTTGGGAGGGAAGGAGGGCTGGCTCTTCTAGTGGCTGCTCACTATTGGGTCAGCACGGCCACAGCTGTGTGTGTCATCCCGACAGAAATGAGTGTGGTGGGGCGGAGAATGGGAAGTTAGGGAAGCCACTCCAGGGAGCCTCAGCGTGGCTTCTCCTGGCGGGGGGACATATGTGGAAGAGGACTGTGATTTCCTCATCAGGGCTTCCCAAGCGGCACATAATCCTGTCGCAGAAGCCTGGAGTCCCCTTTCTCCATCAAAAATGTGTCCAGGGAGCACGGTGTGAGTCTGTGTGTGCTGCAGCTTGTCAGGAAGGGCATCAGACTGCAGTTTGTCAGAATTGTGGGCTGTTAACACCTAGCTCTGCTCCAGGATAATTCATCTCCAATAGGGGCCCTTGACCATGGCAGTTTGAGTGAGTACCTTGACTCTTCTGGTGGGTCAGAGCTGGTCTTCACAAGCACAGGAGTTGGTGCTAGCTCACTTTGTCCAAAAGGCTGAGAAGTATTTCTAGTTCTCGTATTAAACAGCAAAACTGCTGTTTACTTTATATGTGTCTTTCTTCTTGTGCTTTAAAGGAACAGCATCCCGAATGTGACAGAGCAATCGCTCATTTCCACTGGAGAAAACAGAGTCCAGGTGCTGAAAAATGTGCCTTTCAACATTGTCCTTCCGCACACGCCCCAGATGGGCATGGACAAGAGAGGTCACCTGACGACCCCGGACACAACCGTCACCGTCTCCATCGCGACCATGCCCACCCATTCCATCAAAACGGAGACTCAGCCCCATGGCTTTGCGGTGGGAATCCCGCCAAGCGTCTACCACCCCGAGCCCCCGGAGCGGGTCGTGGTGTTCGACCGGAATCTCAATCCTGACCAGTTCAGTTCCAACACTCAGCCTCAAAACTCACAGAGACGAACACCAGATTCCACCTTCTCAGAGACTTTTAAGGAAGGAGTACAAGAGGTACAGAGGAACTTCTTTATTTTCAGGCTAGATATTGGAGAGCTGTGTGACTATTCCTTTTCCTTGAGGTTTGGGAAAGCTTTAAAATGCTGCCGTAAACTGGCTCATAAACTCTGTAAAATGTACATACTTGACACCCAACAGTATCTTATTAAAGCCCCGCTCAAGTGTCCTGTTTGTACAGAGCCAAAATCAGTTGTTATCTTTTTATCAGTTTGCCTGCCAGAAGTTCTGTGGTAACAAGTATCTGTTTAATCTTGACGTTTCTTGTTGCTGCTATGTTAATTCTTGGGTTTTGTGTCCATCACAGGTGTTTTTTCCAACTGAACTGAATCTCCGGATGGCCAACATGAATTCAGAAGATTATGTTTTTGACAGCATTTCTGGGTAACTTTAAGCTCCTGATGGTCCATATCCTCTTGTTCTTGTATTACAACTGGTTTGTTTGTGAGTAAGCAGTACAAGTTACTCCCATGTGCACTGAATCCAAGTGAAACGTGGGGTCTCAATGCATGGCTGGGGCTGCTCACTTGCGTTTGCTCCTCATAGCTGAAACCCATGTTTTCTACCTATGATTTCAAGGAAAAAACATAGGAAACAGCACCCCGCTTTAGATGCTGTCCTTGTAGCTCTCTCTGAGGCTAAACCCCATGTCCCATAGGAAGATGCAGTGCTTTCTGTCAGCTCTGCAAAGTCTCTTGGAGCTGACTTCCAGTTCTCTTGTTCTCCTTGGCCCACTAGCCTTGCTGTTTCCCTGTTTGAGATCTGTAGCATAGAAGTATAAATGGGATGTGTGAAGCTCTCATGTAGGCTTTAAGGGAAGGGATAGGATAGCTTTTGGTTAGTAGCAGTTGACCAAGAGGGAAGAGAAGGCTATAGCTTATTAATTCATGTATTTAATTTAACTGCTAATATGCTTTGCTGTTGCTCTGAGTTTGATAGGGAGCTTCTTGCCTGCTGATAGATCTTGGGATTTAGCTTGCCAAGAACTTCTTTTAAATGTTCATTCATGAAGGGAATGGTTGAAAAAGGGGCTCATCCTGTTTCCCCACTTCCTCACCTGTTGAATGCTTAGTGAGTCAACTAACAACTTTGGAGTTTATCCAAATTAAATGTAGATCGTTTAATCAGCTTTCCAGGAAAATGTCTTAGCAATCACTGCCCTCTTCTTCATAGGAATAACTTCGAATACACCCTGGAAGCCTCCAAGTCCCTCCGACAGAAGCCTGGGGACAGCACGATGACTTACCTGAACAAGGGTCAGTTTTACCCTATCACGCTGAAAGAAGTCAGCAGCAGTGAAGGAATCCACCACCCTATCAGCAAAGTCCGAGTGAGTGACTGCTCTCGTGGCTCCTTGGGAAGGAGGGTGTGTGTATATGTATATATGTATACACTGGTGGCCTTAAAATCCCCTGGAGTGCAATAAGCTGACCCGTAGCAGCAGCACTGAGGGCAGCTAACCCACGCTGTAACGTCAGTGCTCGTTCCTTGGCTGTCCACCTACTTTCAGACCAACCCATCTTGGCTCACTCTGCCAAGATGTGGTGTCAGCACTTGTGTAAGGATGATGCAACAGCTGCAGTGAGGTCCTTGAACTCCAGTTAGGAGGGCAGTTCTGCTCCTCTCTGTTTATGACCCAGAAAGAGGTGCTGTCTGCCTTCCTGTTCCGCAGCAGCGTGCCAGCTCTCCTGGGGTTTCTCAAAATGCTCTCTCATGCCAAGAAGAGCTTCCAAAACAACTGCATTCTGTGGCCTTTTCATTCACATAGTTGTGTGTGTGCATGTATGTGTGTTTGTAGGTAAGATTAAAATACTAATAAATATATATATATTTTTTACATTGTGTGTGTGTGTGGATATACATTAATCTTGCCTTCTCACTCTCTTCTTTTAGAGTGTCATCATGGTAGTGTTTGCTGAAGACAAAACAAGAGAAGATCAGCTTAGGCACTGGAAATACTGGCACTCAAGGCAGCACACAGCCAAACAAAGATGCATTGATATAGGTAAGAAATGCTTTGGTTGCTGATGGCAAACTCCACACCTAATTTCTTGTCCAGATTTGGCTCTGTTATTTTAAGGAACCTTTGGATCGTGCTCTGTACTGTCCATAGTTTTACTAAGACCTGAAGAGCTTTTGTTTGCTCTGAGCTAATATAATTTCTAGAACTTCTTAGAGGCTGATTTCTGAAAGATTTTGTTTGTCTGGAGTTCAGGCTGGGCGTAGGGTCTTGCTTTGGGACAAACAACTCTCTGTTGTTTTGGAATATCTTGGCGGTTGTAGGTAAATTGCAGCTTAGACTCTGTGGCTGTGTCTTCAAAGGACAAGATTCTCATCCTCCTTCCCACAGCTTTGCTCACAACTGGTCTTTGGTTCAGTTCACTTAAGAGGAGAAGGTGTGTGGGGGGAATAAGGCAGTGGCGGGTGGAAACAACACTGCAGATTTCCACTTGCCTACAGACGAGGTTGTGGCTGGCCGGCTTCCAGACTTCTCTGGCCGAAGGCTGGTTTGTGCTCCTAGGCCTTTCCTTCTGTGAATAAAGCCAGGATTAATCACTTGGCAGTTGAAGCAGACGCGCATGCAAATCTGTTTGTTGTTGGAGTTTTATTGAGAGCTACCCTTGCCATACAGCCAGGCGGGATAGGGTTTCCTGCACACAGCAGAGTGTGGCATGGAGAAGTGCAATGCCAGGGATGTCTGCCTTTCCCACTGCAGGTTCTAGTTCAGCTTTGCTGCCCAGTGCCTTGTTTTCATCTCTCGCTTTTTGTGTGTGTGCAAGAACTACTTCCGGCCTCTTTAATGATCCACTCCTAACAGTTGAGCTTCCTTTGCCCCCAAGGGATTGAAGAGGAGTTGCAGCTGATACTTAGCTGCTTGGTATGATTAAGAAGTCCTGATGGTATCGTCTCTTCCTCTCCTTCATCTCTTTCTTTTTTTTTGGTAGCTGACTACAAGGAGAGCTTCAACACCATCAGCAACATCGAGGAGATCGCCTACAACGCCATATCCTTCACTTGGGACATCAACGAGGAAGCCAAGGTGTGTGACCACAGTGGAGCTTCCTGCCCTTGCCGTAGATGGAGGGAGGAGGGGAAGGGCGTGTGGCCTACCTGCTGATTAGCATGTAACAAGTTTGTTTACACGCTTGTGTTGGGCAAAACCTTCTGGCTGTTTCCTAAGAGGGTTTGCGTGCGCAACCGCGGAGAGCGTTGCGACTGCTTGAAGATTCTTGGCAGAGCTGCCTGCCTGACAGACAAGTACTGACAAAAGGAAGCCCCAAACATTTTGCAGAGCAGTGATGAACGAACTGAAGGTGTGATTGAGTGTAGCTGGGCTTGGCAGTTAGCACAGCCTCCTTGAGGATCCCGGTGGGCGGTGAGGGGCAAGTTCTTGGGAGGTGAGACTGTGGCGATGGGGTTGTATTAAACAGAAGAGGGAGTAGTTGTTCCCACCAAAGAATGTGTTGCTGAATCCAGCACACAGTGACCTGTTTGAGCCAGAGCAACCCCCTGGTTAACTCTGATTTGGTCCTTCTGCAGAACGTTGGGTGCTACAGTAGGTGCCGAAGTATGGGCAGCATTTTTTGTGTGTGGAAGATGGTTGGGGTGTGTGACAGAGCAGTGAGCAGCTGTATGTGCTGCCGAGCTGAAAGGTGCTGCCTTGCAGCGTGGGCAATATCACTCATGAGGCTGGTGCGGGCTGCCAGGCTTTTCCCTTCACCAGGCTCGTTAGCTGGGTTGCCTTAAATCAGGCTGAGAATGATGGCAGGGGGTTTTACCTGCTGAAACAGGTTAAAAGGTGGAGATTTGCTGAGGCGTGAAACACTTTGTTGTATGAACAAACAGATGAGGCTTCAGAAACTCTGTCAAAAGGAGGGAGCACATGATCCTGAAGTGTTTCCCAATTGCTATAACCAGGCTAAGATTGCCCTGCACAAAGAACTTGGGTAGTCTGTGTTCACAAGCTGTCCAAAGGCTTTGGACTTGAACACAGGGATGGATCTTGCAAAGACAGCCATGATTTTGGGGCCTTAGAGAAGTGGAAACTCTAACCAAAGACAGGGCTGCAAGATTGCTGGAAACCCAGCAGCTGCTCCAAGGAAAGCCACCCACCACAGGGTGACAAGAGCCACTTGCCTGACTTTTAATTTCAAGGCAGTCAGGCAAGTAAGTGAACAAAAAGCAGACAGAAGATGCTAAAAGTAGAGAACTTCTGGAGCCGGATGACTGAATTGTTCAGCAGCCTCTCTGTGCTGCCCTTGGCATGTCAAGGCATGGTTGCTTTTAGTGGAGCAAGCAGCATTTATGTAGGGCTTTGAAAAGATGCAGCAAAGCATTTGGAAAGCTGCTTCAGGAGACGGCTGAACTATCTGAAATAGGCCATTATAGCTGATTATTGTCCAGGTGCTCCACAGTCACCTGATTAAGTAGTGTTGAAGGTTGCAGGTCCATAGCAAAATGGCCAGTAGCAGCCTGAAAAGGTCCCCAAACCCTCCAAGTGGTATCTTGGGTCATGTTCCAGCTGTATGGGATGAGGTGGTGCAGGAAGGCAGCAGCTGCCCAGGTCGTGTGGCTGTGGACAAGATTCTCTCCAGATTCAGAGAGATTCCTGTGCTTCAAGCCCTGGGTTCAAAGTAGCCAGGAGGCATTCCTGGTACCAAAGTACAAGACTTGGCTCCTCACAGCAGAGTCTTATTACGAAAAAATACTCTGGACTTCATTGTTCAAAGGATTCTCTTTTGTAGCAAGTTCTCTGCATGTGTAAGAGTCTGCTTAAATATGCTGGGGTTGGCTTTTTTTTGGGAATTTTTTTCCCCTTCCCTGAGCAGATGCGCTGTCAGTGACTGGGTTTCTCATCAGCAGAGCTGCAATCCTTTCTCAACGCCTGTGATCTTATCAGGAGATGCCTGAGCCAACTTCAACAATTTTTATTGCATGGTTCATTTGCTTTGCATTCTCTCAGCCTCTCATTTTCTTTCTCTGTGTGTCTCTCTCAAGCAAGGAGTAAAGAGAGCTGAGTTTCTGACGCTACAGAAAGTTCCCCACAGTAACAAATGCAGCACATTACATTTAATAATAGCAGCAGTTTTGCATAGATTGTATGATTAATCATCCAGCAGCTTTTGATTATCAGGAACTTGCTTTTGCAGTCGTGGTGTTAATAGGACCGGAGCTGAGGAGTTCCTTGGGCGCTGCTGGTTTCCCCCTTTCCCTCTTGCTGTTGGTTCCAGTTCGCTGAGGTGATTTCGTCCTGTGCAGCCCAGTCTAATGGTGTGACATGGGAGGCGATGAGTGTGTGCGTCTGAGTATCTGATGTAATTATTCACTTAGGCACCCAGGGCGGTGGGTGTGTGTCAAAAGCCTTAAAGGAGGAACAGCAGGTTAGCACGAGACGCTGCCCCTAGCAGCCCCGCTGCCTTGGGCCACAAACCCTTGCCTCGCTTTGCTGAAGCAGCCCTCGTTGTGGGGGGTGTGGGAGCATCCGACCTCTGCTGCTTTGTCAGCCACGAAGAGGTCGCCTACCCAAGGAGAAGCTTTGCCAGGCGGTCGGGGTGCTTTGGGGATTTTATAAAGTGCAATTTCTGGTGGCAGGGGGAAAAATACTCTTTTTGGGTGTTCATATTGCCTCACTGCACCCCACAAAAGGAAAACTTCCAGGATCTATTTTTTCCCCAGTGGAGTGGGAGAGGAAGAAGAGGAAGTTTGAGCTCCCCTGGGCATCCACTGTCTCCCAGATGTATGAGCTGGGAGAGCTGGATGTAATTCCAGAATATGATTTCCGTGTGCAGGACGCAACGGGCAGGTCCTGCTCCGGTGAACGGAGTCATCGTGCAGCTGACAGTGTCTGTGCACTGTCTGTGAGCACAGACGTGTGAGAACAGAGCAAGGCATGCACAGCAGGCACTGCTCCCGCTTGGATTTGGAGCAGATGGTGTGTGGTTGGCTGCAGCTCCTCTCTGCCCTCTCCTGTTCCTCTGAGACAGCACAGGAACTGGGAGACGTGGCCACCCTATGGAAAAGAAGTGGATTGAGCATTCCCTGATCTCTGCAAAAGCCAGTATGCGCTGGAAAAGTGCTCAGGGCCTAAATGCCCCTTGTTGTGGGATAGGGAAAGGAGGAAAGCCAGGCTTGAGGGAGTTGGGGATGAAGCTGCCTCTTAAGTGCTACCTGTTAGGATAGGGTAGAGAGGAAATGCTGCAGAGAGGGAAGTGATGATTCTTACGGATGTGCAGGGATCCATGCTAAGGGATGAGATCTGAGCCTACCAGGTACAGGGGAAGGATGGGATCGGAGAGAATTACACCTCGTGAGGAGGGAGTGGGGGACAGTAAACGGGTGAAACGATGAATCGGATTTAGGAAAGTCAGTGCAACTCCTCAGTATGGAGGAGTCGGAGCAGGGTGCAAGCCTGATCTGGCGAGTCTGACAAGGATATGGAGCTGATGCACTCGCTTGCATGCAGCAGATAATGCTGGAGTTACCCTGAAGCTTCTGGAGGCTCCAAACAGTTTCCCACCCTGTCCCAGCATTCTGCTCTGTTGGGCAGACAGCTGAAGTAGGATTCTCCTCCTATGAGTGTATAGATGTCTGAACCTAAGCTCATTATCTGCTTCTACTGCCTCCAGTAGAAGAAATAAGGAGTCTGTAGCTGGGTTGGAGCTCTCTGGAGGTGCCTGCCTCTGATCAGCTCTTGTCATATAGTAGGCTTGACCATCTTTAAAGTCTGTGCCTAAGTTAGGGAAGAGGAATCTTATCTGTGCAGGCCCTGTTTGTGCCTCTGGTCTCCATATGTCAACTGGGAGAAATGTTTGTAGGCTCTGATCGTGAGTTTGAGACTTAGGACTGCCTTTTGCCAGTTCTGGAGAGCATGCCTGGTTCTCCTGCTCTTGGTTACTGCTCACAAAAGTTGTTTGGTGAATATTACCACTGTATGCATGGTAAATATGCACTTCTACCTAAGTGTTGGCTGCTATTCTATTCATAACGTTGGTGGTTGTCCTGTTACCTCTGTTGTGTTACTGGTTAGGTCGTAAAGCAAATTCTCTATCCCTTAACTCTGGCCTGGGGACATGACCTGCTCTCAGATCAGTGAGAGTTGAACAATCTGGACAGATCAGTTTCCCCAGGAATAACTGGCTTTGCTGGATCCAGCTTTGCTCAAATCCTGTCTGAGCTCCTGCCTTGTGGGACCCTGGTTCGGCTGGGACCTGGGATCTGAACCAGGCAAGCCAGGCTGCTTTCATGTTGGGCGAGAGGGCAGAGAGGCTCCTCTGTTCCCCTCGGAGCCCCTCTGCACAAGCCTGGATAGGCACAGGGTGACTTTTCTGGTGCTGGCGGCCCCTGGCCTGGCCTCGGCTGGCTGGCGAGGCTTGGTGACATGTATGGCCAGCAGCTCTGCTGCTTATCCCTTCAGCTGAAGATCAAGGAGAGGCCTACCTGGGCAGAACACAATTAAAAAAGTCATATTTCTAGTGATTAGAGGTGACTCTTTGTGACGTTTTGCCATGCTGGCAATGTTGGACAAGTTTGGCACCCTGCTGCTGCTCTGGAGTCCGACTTCTTTCTGGGTCACCCTTGAGATGGGGCCTTGTGTCCCACAGCTCCCAGAGAAGCGCCCTGGGGAGAGCTCTGCCTCGCTCCAGAAAGAGAAGAAAGAAGAGGAGGGGGAAGGGGGGCCGGGGGGAGGAAGAAAAATGGGTGGAAGCCAGATGCTGTGTGTGAAAGACCCTTTCTAATCCAAAGGAACATGCAGCAAGGGTGTAACAGCGGCACTTAAAGATTTAGGGCCTTGTGGTAGAACTTGCTGCTCTTTCTACTGAAGAGAATGTGCTGTGACATCTCTAAGTGACATTCTGAAAGACAGAGCAATTAAATACTGTTTTTGTTGCCTTTTTTTCCCCCCAAGAAAAACTAGAACAGTTCCCTATTAAGGCAATTTGAGGCTAATTTAGGTTGGTCTTTTGAAACAGAAGATTGCTCAATGAGGGTGGTCTTTCGGCAGAGTCTGTCTATGCCGAGTGTAGATTTTGGGCAAGACTTTGTCATTTAGAGGAGCTCAGTTCTTAGGGAGGGTGTATCTCTTGAAACAAGACTGGCCTGTACAGCCCTGATTTATTTTAAGAGTTTATTCCAGCCTAACTGCACTTGGTGTTCACCGTAGGAAGAATTTTTAACTTTTGATTGATGAATATTGCATGTATTTATGTGGATGCCATTGTAATGAAGCAGCAGTCATATGTCTCATTAAATAAGGTGTTGCCACCTTCGGCAGCATTATGGAGGTACAGGTTTGGTTAGTTGGAAATGAAACTATGAAATGTGATGAGTCAAACATACTTAAAGGCAAGATACTGGTTTGAAGCCAAGGCTGCAGACCACAAGTTCTTTGAGGCACAAGTACCTGCAACGTTTGGAGCAGTGACATCGGAAAGTCAAGGCACATCCTGCTTACCTGCTTCTAATACAGGCCCTTCCATTCTCTTTCTTGGGTTTTCTAAGAACAAGCATATGTTGTCCTTGCTCTTCAATGTGGTAAATTAGAAGCAGGTTTTTCATTTTTTTTCCTTCAGGACTTAGTGTCCCAAACTGCCTTTTTTTTGGCCTTTCAGACAAATAAAGAACTTGTACCGTAATTTTAAAAGTGTGGGTGGGGGGGGGAGGTTATCTTCCTATAATTCTCCTCCTAAAATCATCTTTTATATGGAGGAAGACTATTTTTATCCCTCCGTTCCTCTCGAGCCCGATATCAAAACTTCAGTTTCAGACCCTTCATGTGTTTGTAGACTCCAGTCTTTCAGTACTCCTTTTTGCCCTGTTGCTTCCTTTTTTGCCAACCTTTTACTGTCTTTCAAACCCACAAAAGCCGACACCTGGCCTGCATCTTTATCTTATCAGAGCCTGGGGTGGGGAGAAAGCAGTGCTAGGAATGGGAATCTCCGTCCCCGCGTTTCCCACGTGTTGTGAACAGGGCCATTCATGTATTCCCTTGCCTCAGAACATGTTGGAATAACAATCTGCATGGCTCTTTGTGCGCAGGAATATGTATTTTCCTCTCATTACCATTCACTTCTGCTTTGTTGACGGAGTGAACTCGCTGCAAGGAGGTCCTTTTATCTGGGAACGATGAATATTTCCCACTCCGCATTCCTTGGCGTGCTGTGGAACCCGGGATGTGTTTTGTCGGTCTCCCCAGTTGAGCTCCGGAGGTTTAATGCAAACTTCCCGCACGGATTCGGAGCGGGAGCGGATGCAGCCCTATTGCACATCTGCCAGACAGGCCTTATTTGGAGCGTCCGACCCCAAAGGCAGGAGGTGGCTGCGGAGCCCACAGGTGCATAAGTTGCCCAATTTTTATCTCCTGTTTCCTGGCTTGTCTCCCACTGATGCAAAACCTGTGGTGCGCGTGGGCGGTGAAGAAGCGAAGGTGAGAGCAGCAGGATGAGCCACCTCTCAGGTGATCCGCACCGAGCTCTTTTCAAGACAGAGATGTGTTCCCAGCGCTGCTTCCTTCGGGAAGGCCTCGTGGCTGGGAGCAGCCAGACCCGTGCTAGCCCTCCAAGCTGCCTGGCCCTGACCCACCTCTGCTCAGTGCAGTGCCCAGGCTCAAGGCTCTGCCTCTCTGAAGCCTTTGAAACAGCCCTGATAGACTTTTATAAAACTTTTGGCTTCATAACTTGCATCCAGGCAGCTCACACCCTGACTGAAGCGTGTTAAGGGCCATCTCGTGTGCACCCGTGTGGCCATGTCTTTAGAGAAGACCCTTTATTTTCCCTGTCACACTTGTATTTATCAAAGCCTGTAGAGCAACCACACGCTTTGGGCCGTCAAATAACAGCCCTTGAGCTTCCGGGTAATTTTTCTTAGTGGATGGCTGATAAATGAGCTGTGTGTGGAATTAGGGCCTGGGGCTGCTGCTTCAACTAGCCAGCAAGCAAGGTTGTAACCCAGTGTTGGCCTTCCCCCGAGCTGTGTGCGTCCGTGGGAGACCAGCGCCTGTCGGGCTTCCCATTAACATTCCCAGAATTCCTGCTGGCAGCTCGGTGGCGTTGCCATGGGTGGAGGCTGCGCACGGTGGTGATAGCTGGGCAGCTTCCACCTCTGTGGTGCTCAGCCCTGCACGTCCCATCCTCTGAGGGAAGGGTCAAGGCAGAGAGGTTGGCGTGAGTCCTCTAGGCCGTACCCAAGGTTTTACGTAGGTTTGTACTCCTTCCCTGACTTACTTGCTCTAGGTGTTCTTGCTCATGCAGGAAGGTTGGACTTAGATGATCTCTAGAGGTTCCTTCCAACCTTAACCATTCTGTGATTCATTCACTTGTTTTTTAATCAGATGGGTATTAGAGGTTCCAGTTTAGTTTGGTTCATTTTAGTAGCTTTGACGTCTTACGTCCTGTAAAAAGCAGGAACTGCAATGTCACAAAGCCATCTGTACAGGGCGAAGGGAGGTACAGTTGGATCCAATGGATTGTGTTGTGTGAGGAGCATGGGAGGCCCTACGCTGCCTCTGAGGAGGATGTGTGTGGTAGCCTGTCCGCAGGGATTGGGTCTGTGTGCTATGGAAGTGATTCCAGGATCACAGGAATCCCTCTGCCTCTTGTGTCTTGGGCACAGCAGTGAAATGACTTGGGCAAGGTTGAGAAAAACTGCATCCAACTGCATTCCTGAAAAAGAAGCTCATCACAGCTTAATGTGTTCCTGGCTGGTGTGTTGTGAACTCCAAACGTCATGTTCTGTCCAAATACAACAGCTGAAAATCAAAAGCATCCTGCCAATTTTATGCCAACTGTAACATTGAAATTAGGAGTTTTTTGCCTACTTGGGAGTGCTAGAAAACAGCTCAAGCTTTATCTAAATGGAAAACTTACTTGGATTATGGAGTGGTGTCTTTGTCCTGTGGGTATAAAAACATAGTGGAGCACATATGGAAGGAGGTCAATTGAAAATTATTCTGTTGAAAATAAAGCCATGAGGAGGAGGTGGTTTGTCTCCTGGTCCCAAAGGCCAGGTGTGTAGGGTATTAGTTATGGCAGCGGTGCAGAAGGATGTTCAAGAACTGCCTCATAGGGCAGTCTGAAGTGTCCTTCACTTCAGGTCCTGTGCCTCTATTTGATGAGGACTGGCCAAAGCTTTGAAGTACCGCGTGCTGCTACCCATGTGAGCTCCTTGCTGGTGCCTGTGGTAAGCCCAGGTATTGCTGATGTGTCCCTGTATACGGTTCCTTTGAATACTGGTTTTCGGTGACTAAGAAGAGGCTCCACAAGGTGACACTTCATCTAAGGCTGCTGCACACGTAGCCTTTGGACTGAATCAAAATTGCCTGCGCTCTCTGCGTGACAAGAGCGCAGCGTCCAAGATAAACCAAAGAGAGATGTGGCTGTGCAAGCCTTCATTTGAAAAAGGCATCTTTCATCTCGCTGACAGCGAGGTTCCTGCAGCGCTTTGATTGCCCTTTAATTATGTCTGTTTTTCCTGGTTTGTTTGAAAGGCAGATCTTGCTGGAAAAGGCTGCTGTGTGGAAAGAACTTGGCTGTCTCTGCTGCCCTTCCTTGAGGGCATAGAGCAGAGCTGCTGGATTTTTTTTCTGCATTATTAAAATTGAAGATTATTTCTTGGTAGATGTGAACATAGGCCCTGTGCGTCTCCTTTGAGCTGTGAGCAGAGTGACCGGGTGGTTAAAACACGGAGCAGGAAGTCACGAGCTCCAGGTTCTTCCCGTGGCAACTTCCAGGATGATCTTCCTGGCGGAGCTGGGACAGTCCATCAGCTTCTTCCCTTCATGTGTGGCTGGGTATCTGCTCATCAGCCCCAAAGACCCCAGGAAACTGCAGCGTTAGGAGATCATTAGGGAGAGGAGAGTCCCTAGTGCGCTGGGGTGAATGTTGTGGTTGAATCTGTGGGGTTTGAGCCCCTGGCCAGCTCAGGTTTTATGCTGATCGGTGTTTTAACCTGAATCCTGCTGTTGTCTTGATGAGAATCTTGGCTTTCCTTAAGAAGAGGAGGGGAAAAAAAAAGTGGGTGGGGAAATGCTAAGCTCTGGTTTTGTTGGTCAGGGAGAAAAGCCTGGAAATATGATTCAAATAGACTAAAGGCGTAACTGCCAAGCAAGCAAAATAACTCAAGAAGAGGTTCCTAATCCTTTTAGAAATCTGCATTTTAAAGAAAATTTCCTTCACTTTTCAGGCTTTGACTCATGTCTGAGAGCTCGGCTTGCTCCAACTCTATTTTTAAATGCTGTCTTTATGCTGAATCTTGGGAGATGAGATTTTCTATTATTTTTATTTATTTTTTTAAGTAACAACAGATCTTAATATAGCTGAGAATGCGGAACTGCCCTTAGAAAAATAGGTTGGACACATGAAAAGGAATCTTGCTGAGCAGGCTGGAGACGCAGAGCAACTTCTGCGGTTACGTTTCTCTTTCTTCTGGCAATTTTGGGGTGGGGATGTAGCTGGCTCAGTAGCTTGGGCTTACGTTTCGTTAAGAACGCAAATTAGGCCTTCCTGAAGCTGCTTTAGCCCAAACGGGAGAAGGTGTTTTCTAGAACTTTGCTTCTGTAGAATTTGAGGCAACTTCCCTCTCAAGAAAATGAAAGGATGGATGGGAAGTAGATGATCTTGTTGAACTGAACAGCCTTTGTGTGGAGGGGTGGACACGGGCTGGGTCTGTTCCTTGAGAGGGATACACAAGTGACCAGGGCTCAGTTGTCTCCTGCCTAGAGCCCACAGGGCCTGAGGATAAAAACAAAACGCAGTCAGCTGTTTGAAGCCAGAACTAATCAAATATGGAGAACTCCAAGTAGGAGGATAATCTCTGTCATCTGACCGACTATCCCAAATTCCCATGGGATGTAACACCACCCATTCCATGGGAGCCCAAGGCGCCTGCCCTCAGCCTCGAGCCCTGCGTGCTTTGCATGGCTGCTAGGCCGAGGCGAAGGCTGCGAGCCTGGAGCTCCCCTCTCGGCATGAGGAGTGCCCCCCCCTTCCCTAGGACACGGTGGAGTGCCCCCCCCTTCCCTAGGACACCGTGTCTGGCTTTGTGTGCCCTGCTGGAAACTCCAGGGAAGGGACTTTTCCCAAACGTTGAGGCTCTGTTAAGCCCTTTGGAATGGCTGCTCACACTCCATTTAAAGAATGGAGGGTGTTTTTCGTACAGATATAAGGGCTGTATGTGAATATTCATTATGGGCAAATACATTTAAAATTAAAATTACAAATGTAAAGATATGCAAACGCCGGAGTTGAGGCTTTTGTAAAAAAACAAAACCCCAACTCAAGAACCACTGTTATTCTGGCTGCGCATATATCTGATTACATGGCCCTGGAAGAGGTGAAAGCAGCTGCACCAGCTCCTCGGAGCTTCCCTTGGGCTGTGCTGGTGCTGTAGGCAGAATGCCCTTGGAAAAGGGAAAGCAACCAAAGAGGAGGGGGCGGATGGAAGCTGGGAAGCTGGCAGAGCACTCATCTGCGTTAGCCTGTTGCAGGCTCCTGGCTGTGGCTTTATTTACTTTTTTCAAAAATGAAAAAAAGATGAGATGTTGCCTTGAAACAAGGAGGTTTTGGGGATGTTGACGTGCAAGCAGGGAGGTGAATGGGCAGAACCACTAGTCACTCACCTAAGGTCGTGCTCCAGCACCGTTTGCCCTCTGTGGAGTCCCGCGTCACGGGCTGCAGAACTTGAAATGCAGATAATTGGGGTTGGTGGAGGTGAGAGAGGAGGCTGCTGCCACTGTGACCTGCTGACACTTGCTTGGTATTTTTTTCACACCTTTCCATTGATCTGCGTTCAGCTGATCCTCAGATGGGACAGTGGGGTCGTTTTCAAGTCCTCCGGCTTGTGCTCGCAGGAGTTGCTAGTTGCATATGAGCCTTGAACATTCAGACTATTATTAGGAGGGAACATGTTGCAGAGATGGGCACTTTTTTAATAGTAGTGTACAGAAAGAGAGAAAAAGCAAAGCTTAAATAGCTAAGCCGATGAAGGATATTAAACTTCCATTTTCACAGTTTATTTAGAACATCTAAAGGACATCGCAGAACCTCTGCAAAGAAGTGCACGATAAGCACATGGCAAACCCACAAATCACAGTGAAACCTGTGAGTGTTTCCAAATCCACTCTGAGCCTTTGTAATGCTAGAGGGGTTCCAGAAGGTGGCACTGATTTGCTGCAGTGACTGTCGAACTGATCCCTCATGCAAAATAAGGGATGGGACATTACTGCAAAATCTCTGAGCAGATACTTCTGGCTCCCAAGGCTTTACTTTCTTTTAGGAATGGGTTTCCAGCCTCTGCTCTTGAGGCACAGAGGAAAGGAGTCGCTGTGGGTCTTGGGATGAGCTTAGCTCATAAATTCCTGGTAATTAATTGTTGCAGTTTCTTTTGAGACATTGCTGTAATGTGCATTGTGTCTGGAGAAAGCTTGGCACGAAGCAGGAGCACGTTCTGGACACGGAGTGCTCTGCCCTAGCTGTTCATATCCACAGCAGAAAATTTCTTCCCTCTTCAGTAGTGCAAAACTCGTTCTATGGGTTTTTAGACAGTTATGAAAATGAAGTTATGCATGCTGAAAATCCCTCTTAATTTTTCCCATAATTCACTTTTTTATTAGAATAATGAAAATATTACACTCTCCCCTTTGTTCTGAACATCAACAGGATATTGTAGGTCTTACTAGGGAATATTCAAGTTGATATTCATGTCTTTAGCTGTAAAGCCCAGCAGCTCTTCCACTGAAGTAATGGGCTTGTTCCTGTCTTTTAAGTCTGTACTTGTCTAATAACATATAACAGTTGTTGAAACTACTCTTTTGGTCTCTTAAAAGTAATATTAAGCTCAAGATGCACTCACAGAACTAAGTTTTTCTCTGTCCAAATTAATATAGACTGTTCTAAGTGTTGGCTGTATTCATAGTAAGATGGTAAAACACTGGCCAGTATAGAGTGGGTGTAGGAAGGTTTCTGTGCTAAAGGTTTAATCATGACAAATGAGACCACATGGGCAGAGTCATCTAGGAGGGATGGGCAGAGGTCTTCATGGAGTGTGACTCTTTAAATTCACTCTGGTAAAGTGTTTTGTTGTATGCAACTGGTCTGTGTAAAGGATTAAGTTGCAATACTGTTTTTCTTATGGATTTTATCTGATAGCTCAGGAGGTTCTACCAGCAGTGAGGCAAACCAGCGTTGAGATCTCAGTTCTGGTTGCTCAGTGACCTGCCAGGCATTTGTGTGTCTCCACTGACAGGTACCTGTTTCCTCTTCTGCAGGTCTTCATTTCTGTGAACTGCCTCAGCACAGATTTTTCCTCTCAGAAGGGAGTGAAAGGCCTGCCCCTGAATCTTCAGATCGACACCTACAGCTACAACAACAGGAGTAACAAACCGGTCCACAGAGCCTACTGCCAAATTAAAGTCTTCTGTGACAAGGTACAGTTGGGGTCGGTTTGCAATGATGTTTTGGGGAAGGCTGTTCTCCAGTTTAATGGGCATTTTCCCCTTTCTTATTGCACCACTTGTTCATTGAAAACTCCCTGTACGTTCAGCCTTTGCAAGGGAAAAAATTTCAACCTCATCTGTTCTGCTCAGGATTGTTAGGATGGCCTTGAATAAATTTGCTCCTCAAAATATTGGAGCATGGAGAAACGTTCCTGAGGACCATTATGAGCCCTGACTTTGGAGGAAGTTAGTGAAGCAAGACACTGAATCTTGGTGCTGCAAACACTAGAAGGCTCTACAGAGTTAGTCTTCCCTGGAAGGAGAAATAGGTTGATTTGAATAAATAGAGACTTTTTGAATCAACAGAGACATTTTTGCCAAAACTCCATTGTGTGAATCCTTCCAGTTTTTTCCTACATTTTCTTACAGTTTTTTTTTTTAACAGGCTTTGCACAGACAGGAATATGATGCTCTTTTCATTATGACCTTGTGAGACACAGGAGTATAATGAGACCCATTTATAGGCTGGGTGGGTGCTGTAACTAGACTGCTGTCCTCTGTTAAGCACCCAGGCAGACGCCCTTCCTAGAGTTAGTAATCACCTGAGGCTGGGAGGAGGTGATGGAAGTAGCTGTAGAAGCTTAGCCAGGTTTTCATTCTTTCTAACATGTTCACATTTGACCAGACTTTTGAAGGACCAGAGCAATGTTGCTATTTCCACAATCAAGATCTTTCTAGGCTGGGATGACCATTGCTCCCGACTTCCTCAGTCCCCCTTTTGCTCTGTGGGGACCAAACGGGCGTCCTGTTTTGCTGGCATCGTATTTGATTAGGGCTTCAGTCTCTTCATCAAATTGTGCCTTTGCTAACGAGGACTCTTCACAAGTGAGATCTTTAATAACCCTCAGTGCAGCTACAGCTTTCAGCTGGATTTACAACCTTCCTCCCATTCCTCTGGTAGCTTTTCCCTGGTCACCTCCTGTCAGTCTGGCCTTGCTGTCAGCCCCAGGACACTGCTGCAAAGGTCAGTCCTCCAAAGCCATTGCTCTGCCTGCCCCTGTGGATATCCCCAAATGGAGCCCCCTCCAATCTGCCTCTGCTCTAGCATCCCACTGACTCATCTTGCCAAATTTTATTGCCTGTCTTTATTTTTAAAGAGGTCTCTTTGCTTTCCCTCATGACTGGGAGAAGTTGCCCGTAGTCCTCACCATAAAGCTGCTTGGTCATCTTCCTTCCCACGTCTTCTGAGAAGTCTCCTGTCATGATAAACTCTGCCAAGAATTTACAGGAGAGATATGAGTCCCCTTCTGCAGAACTGCTGCCCTTTCTCTGTTGTTCTGTCATAGTCTTCCCTTCATCTTGTATGTAAATAGGCCCAAGTTTAAAGACTTGCTAGTCTTTCAGTTGTGTGGATTTTGATTTTCTTTTGATTTTCCTTTATTTTTTTCTTTCTTTTCTTCTCTTTGGCTTGAAGGCCTCTTCCCTGCCCATCCCTTCCCACACACCCCTTAAAAGGAGCCTAAATATCAGACTGTTGTCTAAAGCTCTTCAGTTATGCTGGAGTCTTGCATATGGTATCAAACTCTATTCTTCAGAACGTTAGTGAGTTCTAAACTCACTACTTAGCAGGTTAATTCTAAACTAACCTGCTTTAGGGAGGGGAAAACATAACTTACGAGTCATCCAGTCAGTGCTAGACAGTGCTGACAGTGCTAGAATTAGTGATGTGCTTGTGCCCCTTCTGATGAGGCAGATAGGTTAATAAAAAGGCAGGCAAAGTGTCAGCACACTGTTTAAAAGAAGC
Organism: Nothoprocta pentlandii; assembly: GCA_013398315.1. NCBI lineage: Eukaryota > Metazoa > Chordata > Aves > Tinamiformes > Tinamidae > Nothoprocta > Nothoprocta pentlandii. The sequence continues at coordinate 4,685,945 of VZSG01000002.1, forward strand.
TATTTGAATCTTATACCATATATATCAGGAAACCCAGTGAAACAGTAATGTCACAGTATCCTTCATTTTCAAATTGGATTTTTACCTTTTTGCCCTGCTTTATTTCTTGGGATACTTTGCTGGTTTGACCTAAGTTGGAGAAGGAGGGCAAGGGAAGATGACTTTTGTGTAGGACTTGCCTATGTGTGTGCCGTGAGCATGTGGTCAAGGTGAGGCTGCTGCCTGACCATTCTGTGCCATTGTTTTTATAGAAATGGTGTGAGGTTTGGCCAGGACGGGGCACTGGGGCTAGGGACGGAGGCTGCCAAGCTCAGTGCTGTTGTCACCACACTGGATCATCAGTGTCGTTGTCACCGCATTGGGTCCCTTTGCAAACGCCCTAGGCCCAGTCTGGCGCTGGGGGGGTGCTCCAGTGAGCAGCCCTGTGTTCCTGCAGCTGTGGCTCCTGACCCACAGACCCTGCTCGTGCCTTTCCTCCCTGGACCTGGGCAAGAGTATTAGCCTTTCAGAAAGAGCAAACACTTTTCTGCTTTGATGCTGGAGCAATGAGTCACTTTGTCTTCCATGTTTGTACCGTTGTTACTGCAGCACCCATGCATATTAGTCCTTAATGTCTCTGGCCTCATATTGCCATGCTCTCTTTAGAGGTGCTGCTTATACCTGTTTTATTAACAAGGAGTCAAGTCCATACATGTTTTTTGGGGGGGAAAAAAGGCACAAAATGCTTCTGCTGTGGCCACCTAGCTCCAGCAGCTCTGTTTCCATTAAGGCTGGGTCAGCACTGAATACTTGAACTGCCTTGGAGCCTGGGCACTGCAGACAGTCCTCTACAGGTGATACCTCTATGCACAAATCACTGACTACCTAATGGAAGGTGAGGCGTGTGGGCTGCATTGGGGAAGGGAAGCAGCCCCCAAGCAGCTATGAGCAGAAGCAGCTGCCTGCTGCACTGCCCTAGTAGGATGAGGGGAAGAGGAGAAGGAAGTGCCTCTCTCCCACTTTCCCCAGCACAGTAAATGCATCCTAGGAGGTGCTCAAGCCTCTGTAAAGAGCAGCTTCTCTGGGAGCAGTTGCTTTTCCAGCATCTCCCTCCTGGGGCAGCCCTCATGCTGCGGGTCACGAGCTCAGCCTGCCTCCAGGAGCCTCCTGCTCTAAGTTGGGTGTCCCCTGATGCCCTCGTGGCTTCCAGCCCCTTTGCCCTAGTCCCCATGGATGAGGCAGCACGAGGAGCTCAGGTTGCTCGTGGTGACACTTCCCTGGCAGCTGAACGCCCCGGTTCCCCCCTCAAATGTAGGGATGCCAAGCACAGCAATGGATGTATAGCCATACAATGTACAGCCATATAGGTGCAGCCAGGCGATGTGCAGCCGTACAGTGCATGTGGAGCAAGGCTGTCCTAGGCGGCCGCTAATGAAGCCAGATAACCCTGGCTCTCGCTGTGTGCTCTGGCTGTTGTGATACGCTTTGCACCCTCTGCGCACACATGCTGCTTTTGCTGCCAGGTTTCTCTGGGGCAGGGAGGCTGGGCTGTGCTCTGCAGCTTCCCTCCTGCAGCCCGGGATCTGCCACAGAACCGGAGATTTCGGGAGCATCATCTGCAGTGTTCAATGCACTGACAAGAAATGTGAAATCCTGCCTTCTAGGCTGCAGGCCTCCACCCACATGGGGAAGTTGAGAGAACTTTCTTAGCCTGTTTTTTCCTGTAATTGTGAATTTTTGGATCCTGGCTCTGTCAGTGACAAGCTAGGCTCTGCTGACTGTGCTAATCGCAGCAAAAAGGCCTGTTATCGAAAATGACTTTTGTTTTCTCAGGTGGGATTTGTAGTGTTCTTCCTTAGGCCCCTGTAACCTGGAATGAGTTGACTTTAAACAGACTCTGCCCCTGTGGCCAGGGATGTGTATGTCCTCTACAGGCACCATGGTGGTGCTCTGTAGTGTGATGTTTGAGCAGCAGAATTTTCTTGATTCCCTGTGAAAGAGAGAAAGCAGAGGTGGCAAAAAGGTCAGGCCTAGCTGCTGCTTCTGCTCCTAGGCTGGGATGTTGCCACCTTTCTGGTGGGAGAGGTTGCAGGTTGCTCAGATGGAGTCTGCGTGAGGCATCTTCAGCAGACAGGGAGCCTGGGTCAACCTCAAACCTTCACGTTGGGGTTCTTGGGCTTCAGGGGGCCAAAGCAAGTCTTAAGCTGCACATGTGCTGGTAACTTCTATTACTGCTCTTGTTTCTTTCCTCCGTAAGCTCTGTGTACCCCTGCCAGAGGCTGGGGGGAAAGGTGATATATATATTATCCATCAAACTTTCAGGCTAATTCTTTTATTTTGGGGCTAGTGCTGATATTCCCTGCACTACGTAGCAAGTGGTAGTGTCCTGTTGTCCGCAGTGTATCAGTTTACCATGAGGTAAATCCCTGTTGCTCTTTTCAACACGCTGCATCAGGCACCGTTTCCCACCCTCCTGCCATGTGTTTTTTACCATCTTGTCAGCCGTGGCCCATCTGTCCTTCCTCCAGCGTTGCTCGAGGGTGCAGGTGAGTTCCTGACCGCTTTGCAGGGGCGGGAGGAAGAAAGACTGGCTTGCTGTGACTCCTCTGTGGCCAGGAACTGTTCCCCTGCTTACAGGAGGGCCTCCGGAGGTGGCTTGTGTGCTTCCCTGTGGGCTGTGGCGCGGTGGCCACACATGAACTGAGTGTTAGGGATGTTGGGGATTCCCAGTATCTCTAATTGTTAGGGATATTGGGAATCCCTAGTATCTCTAATTATGAGCATTAAGGATTCCTAATATCTCTAATTTATTAGTGTCAGGGATCTACTACGAGCTTATCCCCTCACGCAGCTGGCAGTGCACACTGTATGGGCAGGAGGCCCGCACAGAACTGGGGGAACGAGCGTGATTCCAGCACATGGAGCTGCCTCCATCGCCTCACACACGAGAGACTCTTCCCTCTTTCCCTCCCCCGTAGCGACCAGCCTGTACCTGGCAGAAAGTGTCCCCCTCTCCATCGCTGTTTGGAGAGTTGGGAAGGGGGTGGAACCCAGTTAGGTTTTTGTGGACTCTGCTGTAGCCCGGCACTGGTAAAAAGGAGAAAAAGTGGCTCTTGCTTCAGACTGATGGATCTGCAGCTTTGGGGCTGCATGGGCCGGCACAGCTGCTGCTGGCTCCTGCTGCAACCCGTGGCTGAGGATCCTGAGATCCTCAGGATCCTGAGATACTGAGGAGAGGTGGCCCATGTGTGGCTTGATTTTACAAAGCAAGGGTCCATGATTGCTTAGCAAACTTCCTAATTAGGGAGGACTTGCAGGTTTACTGGTTTAAACGCTTCAGATCTGTTTTTATCCCACATACAAACAATTAAAGTCCTAGGTAGCTTTTGTTGTCATATCCTGTTGTCATGCCTGCTTTGAAAGAAAAGCATCTTGAAGAGTCGCTGGGTCTTCTTACATGGCAAGACTTCAAAAAACAATGTGCAGATCTCAACAGTGGCTTTTCTGGATAACACAAAGCTCTGGTGCTTTGGAGCTGACTTCCATCAACATGGCTTTGGAAGGATCACTGCTCCTGTCTCTGCAGCCACAAAGCAAACTGAAAAGTCCTCTTCTCTCTTCCCTCTCCCTTAATGTCATCCGGCAGGGAGCCGAGAGGAAGATCAGGGATGAGGAGCGAAAGCAAAGCAAAAGAAAAGGCAAGTGCACTGACCCCAGCTCTCAACTGAATGCCTGTAAGTAGAAATTATGAGTATTTCAAATAACTTTATCTCATTTTAGTTGCAAATAGTCTGTGCAATAGTGTGCTTAATTCCATTCTTGTCTCCTATGGAATAGTTTTTGCTTTTAGATGTTATTTATAGAGCATAAATAGTCTTTTGCATCATACTGGGTCGTTCAGAACTTCACTCTTGCATAATTCTCTCCTTCCAAAACAGGGCCTTGCTGCCTGTTTAATTAAGATATATATTATTAGAGCTGAAGTGACATTGTGAGCATGAGATTTTGGGGAAATTCTGCAGCTTCATGTGGCAGCAGGAACTAGAACTATTCACAATGTTTCCAGACTGACCATAAACTCTAGTTTTAACTTCTATTAAAAATGTGCTTACAGCTGTATAGCAAGATTGCAGCAGGCTTAGGAGGGAGTCTTATGCTCTATCTCCTAGACAGAAAAAATAATCCCTATTAGATAATTTCAACAGAAAGAGCTTCTAGTTGCATTAAGGCAATGAGGAGGCAGCAGAGCTCTTGGATCATAAGGGCAGTTGAGCTGCTTCCCTTCAAGCATCTTTCCTGTGGCTGCTGCAGATGGAGGGGGGTGCATTTTGACTGTGTTTTGATGCCTAGTTACTCATTAACAGTTGCTCAGAGGAAGATGAACCTCCCTGCCCTTCCTTGGCGTGGGGCAGCCACGCTCTGCTCGGTGCTTGTCTGAGCTGCCCCACAACCAGCCCGGCTGGTTGAGCAGGTGCTTCCTCCCAGCTTGCCGGGCAGGATTTTCCTGCTGTCGCAGCAGGTACCAGCCTGGAGCTGCCTCAGAAGATGATAATGCTGTGAGGAAAGCTCTGTGCTCAAGGGCTCTTGTAGGAAGGGCTGGGTTTCTGCCCCCCCCCCCTCTAAATATATCATAAAAGGTGGGTTTGGCACACCGAGCGTTTCACAAACGCAGTCGCCCCAAATGACTCCCAGAAGATCCCTGTGCAGAGCACTTTGTAATGCCTGAAAAGGGCCAAGAGCTTCAGTGGGGATTTGCAGAGCCCTGCAGTTGTACAAAAGCTGCTTTCCAGGGTGAATTTCCTAGGCTTGGGCTTAGCCTGGTGTGACCTCTGTCTTCCTGGAAAGAAGAAAACAGCCCTGTGCTGCTTACCTCTTGTGAGGGGAATTTTTATTGTTGTAAGCCCTAAGCTGTTAAGCCCCTTTCTAGGAGCAGGATACCATGTGCATGTGGATTACTAGTGGAAACTGATTTTTGCAGGGGCTGATCAGCCTCTGGGAATTCAGAGTTTTGTAAGGAAAAATGGTTGCGTTAGGGTCATCAGAGGTGAAGCTTGTGGTTAGTTCCGCCCCAGATCTAAACGTTTCCACTGGGTGGAAATGCCTGCAGGTCTAACTGGGGTCAGTGTGACATGAAGTGTGACAGTGCTCTGTAGGAGCTGCCATTTGGGCACCCCTGCCTCCCTCCCGGGTGGGCATGGGGCCAAATCCCTCCCCTTTGTGCCTGCTGCCACTTCAGCCACTGTATTGTGGGAGCTGGTGCTGCTGGTGGGGGTGAGCTGGGGTCTGGCAGCTTGGGGTGACTTGGGTGAATAACGAGATGACCAAAATCTTAAAACTTGAAAGCTCGAGTAGAAATGTAACTGTGAAGTGTCACAACATAACAGGAAATGCAGTATTTGCTACTATTTCTTTAATATGATGATGCTCTTGTGATACAGTCCAGTGTGATGCTCCCAACTGGAACTACGCAGGATGCAGTCGTTCACTTGGTTGCCTTCCTGCTTTCTTTGGGAAATTTGGAGACCTTTTGGGAGAGTGGATGGTGGGAGGATACACTTGGTTTTTATTCTCCGTTTGGAAATTCATTTGGTAGATGGAAGACCCGGAATTCTGTGTTGGGGTGAATGGGCAGGCAATACTCCAGCCAAATTTAATATTTAAATAAGGTCAGGCAGCCCAGTTAAGTGGGAGTTTGCACAAGCTGTTTCTTCTCTTGGTAAAGACCCATGCTCAAACTCCTTCTCTATCACAGGAGCTTTTCCCCCTGACCTGGGCTATGGTGTGCCCATGTTCAAGGGTTATGAGCCTTTTCCATGATGTGGGAAAGTCCTGCCAATGCCTTTGCTGCTCTGTGTTCCAATCTGTGGTCTCCCCTTGGCAGTTTCCGACGTGAAAGTGCCCATGCTTCCCTCGCACAAGCGCACGGACATCACCATCTTCAAGCCCTTCATGGATCTAGACACCCAGCCAGTCCTTTTCATCCCTGACGTTCACTTTGCCAATCTGCAGCGTGGAGCCCACGTACGTAAACCTGTCCGCTATCCTATGGGGATAAGGAGGACTATGGAACTTGTCTGTAAGAAGTCCAGGGCGCTCTATGTGTGCGTGCGAGTAGGAGATGCCAGACTGTCTGCAGTGATGCTGTAAACAGCTGCAGACCAAGTCTTGCATGAGCAGCAGATGTTTCTCCTTGAGGCACTGCCTGGTGTTAGCTCGGGGATGTTTTCTGAAGAAACTGTTCTCTAAACTGCCATTTCCTTCAACCTGAGCTGATTTTTCCACAGCATCTCCAGCCTGTTAGCTGCTGGCTGCTTTTCTCTTGTGAAATCTGTTGGGTTTCTGTGAGCTGCTCTAGACCTTGGGCTCTCTAGCCTGTGCTGCAGTGAGAGGCCCTGCTGTGGAACTGGCAAAAGTGTCAGCCGGCTGGTCGGCAGCCTCAGAGCTCCTGGGAGGTCCCAGCTGACAGGAGCTGAAAGGGAAAATAAAATAAAATCAACTGTATGGAGTGCAAACAGACTTGAAGCTGTGAACTTTTGTGTGTCTCGAGTTCTGACATGCTTTAATGTATTATAAATCTTAGTTTTTAAGGGCATTGCCTAATCTTCTAACAAGGATTGAGAGTAAACTTGGTATTCAAAGCAAACTTGAGGCAAACTTTTCCACACGTTTCATAGTGGAGAAAATCCCCAGTATGCTCCATAGTGGAGCCTGTGGATACTTTTTTACTGACTCTTATCAGAGGACTCTGTACTAGTCTGTAGGAACATATAGGAGCTAATTAGCTTTTTATCTTAGACATTTTGGACCCTTTGAAATTCTCTTGTTGGAAAGAGATAATGGAGATTTTGGAAGAATGGGGATTTTTGCTTTTGGAAGATTGAGCTAGTATCACTTCATATAGGGCTGAAATAAATTCCAGTTCTGGTTAAAATTTTTACAGTCCCAAGCAAAAGTATTATCTGCTTATTAAAATGAAGGTGATGCTATTGTTTGGATAGAAGCATCTTCTAGCATTATAGTCCTGGCTGGCTCTGTGTGTCCCAGCCCCTTTTTCCCCGTTATCTAGTGCATTAATGGGCTTATGGTCCAGCCAGGGGCTGAGCCATCCTGCCACATCCATCACAGCTCCTGCCAGGGGGTTCAGACGTGTCCTCTCCCTTAACAACCACCTGATGCTGTTAGACCTCTGCTCTTCTATCCCAGCCAATCTTTAATGCAAACAAAGCTGCTGTGAGGTTGCTCTTAACAGATAGAGGCCTAGTGGGATGGAAGGATATTGCTCACAGGACTGCACTGCCCCTAGTCATCTTATGGGACTTTGTTGTGTAGAATTGAGAGCCCTCTGTAATGCTTTTAGGGGACTAAATACCACGTGAGGTTCTGCCTAGCTTATCAGCATTTATTTTCCTACCGATGTCAAGAAAGTCTCCCCTTTGTTTTAAAGGTCCTTCCTGTTGCTTCAGAAGAACTGGAGGGTGAAAGGTAAGAGCTGTGCTCCTTTGTGCTCCTGAAGTGCTGCTTGCAGGCCCAGGAGCAAGTCCCCATAACTGACTTTCTGCTCTATTAATGGCAGCTCCAATCTGAAGAGAGGGCCTTACATTGGGGAAGAGGATTTTATTGGTACCCCAAATAAGATGACCAGAATAGAAGAACCAAAAAGAGGTATTTTTATTTCTTTTCTTTTTCTTTCAAAGACTGAATTGTTGGAATCTCTGCCCGTAATGATGACAATATGAATGTGAGATTTAAAGTCATTTACATGTATTTTGGAGTATAGTTTAGCCTCTCTGTGTGTGTATTGTTTATTTTTCCTCTTTTCCTGTTCTTGAGTCGTGGCAGTGATCATGTATATAAGCATGTAGTTAATTTCTAATTTCTTTTTCCCCTCTGAAAATTCTTGTCTTTTTCTTTCAGCTCTGACACTGATTGCCTCTAAACTTTGGTAACCTGCCTACCTGCTCTGTCTCTCTTCCTTTACACTGTCCCCTTAGCAGACTAGGGGAGGGAATTCATCACCCAATCCAGTACAAAGCACTTTGGAAGCAGCCTGTAGGACTCCAAGGGCTCAAAGTCAAGAATTGGTCTAGATATAAAACTACTGCATCTATCGCGGTGCTGGGAAAGAAGCCTGAAAGCTTTGAAAGACAAAATGAAGGGTTAGTTTGTTTATTTTAAACGTGTTGTCAGCCTCTGCAATTATTTTGTGGAACTGGATGTTGCTGTGGTGTCGTGTTAGGCGCTGAGGCCGACTGGGAGATCACGTAGAGGACAGTTATGGGGAAGGACCATCCAAACCAAGAATTAAATGTGAGCCTGTGACTCGAAATTAAACTAGCAAGCCCAGTCTTAGTTGGCTGCATCTAGGCAATTAGAAGTTTGGGGGGTTTCTTTTTCCTTTTTTTTGTAAAAGGAAACGAGATCCTGTGGTTTCTCTTGCTGCAGTCAGCCATAAAACAGGACCTATGGGATTATCCTTCTTTTGGCTGCTGTCTCATCATACCTGTGTTGTCCTTGAGTGGCTTTTTACTGTCCTTGGCTCTGAAATGCTTCTCTACTAGCCAGAATTCATGAGGCTGCTGTTTCTGCCCGAAGTTCAGCTCGTTTGATGTAGATACCCCAATAAATGTCTCATGTCACAGGTGTGTCCAAGCTATGGCTGCTCAGCCCTCATAAACAATCCAGGTTGTCCTACCCAGTCATTAGAAGATGGATTAAGGACAGCAAAGCTCCAGGCTTCCTTGCCCTTCTGGTTTATTCCTCAGTCTTACTGCAGTTGTTAGGGAGGCTGATGGTGGCACAGAGGGACTCTGCCTACCTCGAGAACACTAGGGATGCTTCTCCCGTTGGGTTTCCTGCACCTTCCTTCCCTTCCTGGCCAGGCACTAGGTCTGTGTGGTGGCAGCTGGCGTGGTAGGAGGGTTACTGAAACATGGTAGGGGGAAGGAGAGGAATTGGGACCATGTGAGATGAGTGGGGCTTTGCACCAAGAAAGGATTAGAAATGAGGAGCTGGCTTTGCTCGCTCTGATGGCAGCTCTTGGGCTGTGCTGAGGGGTGAAGTCTTAGGGCACGAGACCTGTGACATGCAGAGGACCCGGAGGCTCATAGTGCTGTGTTTTCCTTTCTTCCTCCTTGTGTTTCAGGTACAGCCTTTTAAAGAGATAATAGAGAAAAATAACAAATAGAAAAACGCAAAAATTGTTTGCAAAGTAAAATGCTCAATGCATGAGCATTCAGCACCTCTATGTGCAGGAAGTATGTTTTGAGCTAGCTTTGCTATGCATGTTTTCTGTGACCTTTTTAATGCCCTTTAATGTGTTTTTAATGCATTTTAATGCATTTATTTAGTCACTATTGTGACTCTGCTGAGCCATTAGGCGGTAAATTCCACTCACTGATCTGTTTTTCAGTGTTGCTATATGTCCGAAAAGAGTCAGAGGAAGTCTTTGATGCACTTATGTTGAAGACACCATCTCTGAAAGGTTTAATGGAAGCTGTAAGTAATAAGGCTTTTTTATTTAAAAAAAAAAAAAAAACCATGACTCTGGTTTAGGAAAAAGTGACTATGAGATTCCTTGCTCTTCAGTCCCTTCACACCAAGCGGTCATAGGAGCCAATAGGAAGGTGTTTCATTCCCTGAAAATCCAGGCTTGGCTCAAGCTTCATTACTGAATACCTGAATTACTCCCAAATGAATGTCTGTCCATAGTGGAACGATAGGCTTCTAGGCTGGCTCGTCATGCAGGCTTTGCCTTGGCCAAATTGCTGAAGAAGCTCTGTTGGTCTTTCCCTAGCTATGTCAAAAGCAGTCACCAGACTCCTGCCTGGGATATTTGTCATGTCAGAGATAATATTTTAATATTATCAGGAACTGGGTTTTATTTCAGTCTTTCCCAGTCTTGTTTTGGTGCCCACCTCTCTCCCTTCTTAACTTGCAGAGCTCTTCATAGAAGAGCTCTCCAGTCCCAGTTTCTCAGTGTACTTAGAGGGTTTTATGTATCCACACACAGGCGGGAAGTTATTCTCAGCTACTTGACTTCCAAAATAGCCTTCAACTACCCCTGCTGCTACAAGACTGCAAAGGAAATACAGAGCTTAACGCTGAGGAATGGTGTAATGTTTGGCACAAGCCCAGAACGGACGTTTCTGGCTGTCTCTTGGTGACTAATGCCTTGTCTCTTGAGGACAGAAAATTTGGGGCCCTATAGCTGGATGTCGTTGGTGGCTTTGGGACCCAGAGTTGGCTTTGTAATCTGAGACCCTCCTAGATGTGGGGTTTGGATTATATTTTTTTTGGATGTTTCCCTGTTAAAACCTGGTGAGGAATAAGAGGCAGAAGAGGAATTTATTGATGCCTTCCTGCTGAGAGCAGCTCCTGCAGCTGTGGGCAGTTTTGGTGGGTATGTTGGGGCACAAGAAGGCTGGGGGAGAAGGAAGGAGGGCCATGAAGGCCTCGCTTTCCTTGTGGTCCCCGAGTGAAGCTCTAGCCTATTGCTTCATTTGGACTTCTTAGAGCAGGAGTCAGGAGCTCAGAACCCCCCTGCACCCATCTGTCAGGGTGGGTCTTGTTGCCAGTGTGACACAGCCCTTGGCCAGAGCAAGTCAGGCCCAGGACACTGTCCTTGTAACAGGATGGAGCTTTTTACAATCAAGGACCACATGTAGCGACTGTGGCTTCTCACTGTGCTCTCTTTGCTGAACTTAAAATGGTTTTCAGTGACCTAGGAGTGCGGAGAATAGCACAAAATAGGGACCGGAGTTTGGGGGTCTCTATTTCCTTTTCAGGACCATTCTGCAATATGAAAAGTGAGTGGGGAGATTGAGAATGAAATTTTATTTATTTATTTATTTTCCCTTGGAAGTCGGTGTCTTCCCCGCAGAGATGGGTTCTCGTCTCTGTGCTCGTGTTATAGTTCAGGATTTAGCATCATCCTTGAGGTGGAGCAGTTGAGCAGTTGCTTTGATTTGCAGATCTCTGTTTCTCCACAAAGTGGAAGATGGTGCCAGCAGTGTCCTTGTTTCACAAATGTGTTTTCTTTTTTTATTCCTAGATATCCGATAAATATGATGTTCCCTTTGATAAAATTGGAAAAATCTTCAAAAAATGTAAAAAAGGGTGAGTAGATACCTATACAACAACTGCCTGAGAAGGTAACTCCTTTCCAAGCCTATGGATATGCTTTGTAATCCCTCTGCATGCTCCACGTGTGCAAATGCCATTGCATGCACACACATATGCATATGTCCTAATCCAGTTCCAGTGCAAGTGCAGAAGACAGCATCCTTAAGCACTAAATAGCCTTCCTTCCTGTGTAAATACAGGTCATAGGACTTTGCTGAGTTAATTACTATTTGCACCAGAGTTATCTTGTGAGAAGAGCTAGCTTTGTTCAGAGGTGCCTACCTCAGCCCTGCCAAATTGGCCAAGTGGCTAGTTGTCCTAACTATGGCTGCATTTAGTTACAGCTTTTTGCAGTTACTAGATCTGGTTGTCTTTTTGTCTGATAAATTGAAGAGAGCTCTGCTTAAGAAATACCTGTTGCCCACAGAGGTTGTCCTCCACTGGTTACTTTTCCTTGGTAGTGAAAATGGATTGAGCTCCTGAACGTGTCTGCTTTTGTTTTTCCTTTTAATCGCACACTGAACTTCCTGGTGGTTCTCTGAACTCGTTTCATGGTTTTAGCCCTTTCCCTGAAGCCCCTCTGGCCAGAGAAATAAGTTCTTTAATCAGCTTTGGAATGTAATTTGCAGAGCTGTGCATTCAGAGGGAGACAGAATTGCCAAATAGCTGCAAAAGCTGCAAATTGGTGGTAATGGAACCACCAGTAAGGAGAGCTTTTCAGTAAGTAAAATAAGGAAAGTGGAGGGTACGAACCCGCGGGAACACAAGTGGCAAAAGTGGCAACCAGACATCAGCAGCTTCACTGCCAGCTCTGTAGGGCTGTGCTGGTTATTTGCAATAGTCAAAGTAGCCCAAGGGCTCCAAGGGTTTTCCAAGTGCTTCTAGCCTCAAAAGGATTTCTGCCATTTCTGAGCTCAGTCTGCCCCTCTGGTTGAGGAGCTAGACTTGATCATAAGTGTGTCTGCAAGCACTGGTAGCTACTGTGAATAAAATCAACTGGATCTGCCAGGAACTAATGGGTCAGAGAAGGATGAGCAGGGAACGTGAGTTACCTCTAGGCAGTGAGAGCTCTTGGAGGTTTGTCTGTAGCTCTGCAAACTTTGGCATTTAACATTAATCCTGGTTTGCCTTCATTTTCCAGAATTCTGGTCAACATGGATGATAACATTGTGAAGCACTATTCTAATGAAGATACCTTCCAGTTGCAGATTGAAGAAGTTGGAGGATCTTACAAGCTCACTCTTACTGAGATTTAAGATCTCTGATCCTCCGTGGATTTTAAACGAAGGTCTCGAGTGAACATTATCCCATAATTTAGCATGTTGGGTAAAACACTAATCACCTTCTCCAGAAGAAAGCCAGGTGGTGACTTCTTCTGGGGATCAGAGCAGTGTTTTTTCTTACTACATTTGTTTCTGTTCTTTCCATGGAACACTGTAATGCTCACGACGTTATTTGCACTTGAAATGAGAGAGCAAAGATCAGGAATTAAATAGAGAGCATGTATAAAACACTAGTAAATATAGGAGGGGAAGCTCCCCTGGATGGTGGCCTTTTAGAGTGGTGATACCTTATTTATCTCTTCAGTACCTATATTTGAGCCTGTTGTCAGCTAATAACACTGTATTGGACTATTTTCTGCTAGATACAGCTGCAAAACTACTAATTGATACTAGTAGGAATTGCATGCAGGTTGGAGAAAGACTTGATAATGTTTACTCTTGAACAGGGCAGATTGTTGAAATCACGTGTTTAATTTGGGGGGGAGGATGCAAAACTGCCTTGCTTATGAAGAACTCACCTTAGTAACTGTGTGAACTGATCAGATGAAGCTATATTGTATATAAGTGCAATATATTTTTGAAGGTTTGTAAATGTGTACATACAAGTGATATATAATATATATAAATACGGTGTTCATGTATATACCAGGAATATATACAATGAAGCCCATCTAAAAGGATGCCATATACAGAGAAAAAACAATATTTAATGTAGTTATTTAAAAGCGGCCAAACCCTTTACATGCACCCAAGGTGAGCACATGCTTGTATGTTCATAGAACGCACAGAGACCTGCTTTGTCAACATGGATTTTCCTGCGTGGAAGGAAAGGTACTGATTTTTCCCTAAATCCTTCTGGACTGCATGGTGAGGGCACTTGGGGCTTCTGCTGTGACCTGCCTGTTGGAGCTGTGGAGTGGCTGTGTTACTGCTGCTCTTAAAGGTGTCTGGTTGTCCAGATCAGACGCTGTGTCCAAGAGGAGCATGTCCAGTTTCCTAGGAATCTCAATACTTGGTTACTTGGAAACTCAGGCTCACTTGCGTTCAGAGTGTGGGGTCATGAGGAAACCCTCCTGGAGGGTGAGCTCTCGTGTAGCAGCACGTTTTGGGCTCCACACTCCTTCCCTGCAGTCGGGCATTGAATGCAGCCAGCTCCAGCAGCTCAACTAGATGAAACCCATGGACTCGTTCCCATGTGCCAGGTTCTGGGATGTCAACAGCTTGATGCAGGCACAGAGGAGATTCCTTTGGAGAAAGCACAGCCACATCCCACCCCGCAGGCCAAGCAGCAGCAGGCAGAGGGGGGCTGCAGCAGACGAGTGCATGTGTCTGGTGTTCATCCCAAGAAAGCAAGCTGGGGGGGAGAGACCAGAAAGGGCACCTGGGAGCAGAAGTCCTGAGTACAACCCCAGCTGGCAGCAGGCATTGCTGAGAACCCCCAAACCTGCCCCTCTGCAGTAGGTTGTGCAGTATTTACTCACCATGTGTTTGTGCTTACGAAGGAGAGGCCCCCTCTGATAGTAGCATGGGAGGGAGGGAGGGATGAAGCAGCAGCTCATCTCCAAGGCAAACCTGGATTGCAGGGTGGAATGTGACCATCGTGTCCATCCCACCATCATGGATAAAGATGAGCGCTGGGTCTGGTATCACTCATGTCTTTGTTAGTGATTGGGATAGTGAGAAGGGCTTATAAAATTCTCGGACAATGCAGAGCTGGGAAGAGCTGCACACATGTTGGCTAGGACATGAATCTGGATAGGCTGGAGAAATGGTCCAAAGAAGTGGGATTCAGTTCAAAAAGGACAAGTGCGGAGTTCTGCTTCCAGGGAGGAACAGTCAGCACAATTGCAGGCTGCAGAGCTGCATGGTGGCAACTTTATTATAGGGTGACTCCTGATGTCCCAGGCGAGCCACCAGCCTGCCTGGTACCCCAGAACCTGGCCCATGAGGAAGGGTTGAATGAATTGTGTGGTGAGGGGCCACCTTGAGAAGGGAAGGCTGAGGAGAGTGAAGCCTTCAAACGTGTGAACGTGTTTTCCAAGCCCACTGCGAGTACAACTTTTGGCCTTAAAACTGCAGAAATTCAGGTTATGGGTTGAAAAACATATTTTCTTTCTAGCCAAATGAGCAGGATGCCCAGAGAGGCCATGGGATCTGACATTGTCCAGGCAGGACAAATGTACCTCTAGACTGGCACAGGTAGAGCTGATTCCGCCTTGGCGCTGAGCCTAGATGGCAAGTTGACGTTCCTCCCCACTTAAAAATAAAAAATAAGTTTTTGTTTGTTTAATGAAATACAGTACCCTGGGATTTGTGTTCCCACCAGCCCTGAGCTGGTTCCTACACCAGTTCATTGCCCTCCTTCCCCCTCTGCTCCTGGCCGGCTCCGAGGTTTGCCGACGTTCTGGGCACCGGGTGCTGCTCTGTTCACAGCCACGGGCCCCCCGGGCGGGTGTGGGGCAGAGGCAGAGCAGGTACCTGGAAAGAGCCTCTAGGTTGGAAACCCAAGGAGAGGAACGAGATGGTGGCACCAAAGACACTGCGCACACGGAGGCAATTCCGGGTAGGAATCCATGGTCTGCAGAGCAGCAGCTGGACGTGCACCAAGCTGACAGGAACCTGCCTTTTGGGCTTCCATTCAGGAATGACAGGGAATAATGTTACTATGGCAAGGGAATTTTTTAAACGTGATGCATAGAAATACGTATATATATTTACACATTTTTATTGAAGATGGAAGTTTTATTACAGAAACTCAGTCTAGGGTCAGGGAAGTAGATTTAGAGTCTCCGTAGAGGTAGAGTTGACATAAATGTTATTTCTTCTTACTGTTTAATGAAGTATGTGAACTAAATTTGACGATTGTTTTCCACTATAAGATACTCTGGGACACGGGTCTTATAACAGTAGCAGCAATGTCATGTATGTTTTATGAAACTGACTTTTTTGGTTTTTGCCTGCTGTTTTTTAATGGAAAATGTATTTTAAGCCAAGCTATTAAATTTTATATGTTCATTTCTAATGATGAGTCTCTTATAAATGCGTTTTTTTTCTCTTCACTTTCTCGTTTTTCCCTTTGACTGGCAGGGGACCTACGAAACAAAACCCAACCCCAGGGACCTTGTTCACTGACTTTCTAATGCCAGGTGAGGTGCTGGCAGACCCTGAGTCTCTCCAGGAGACTGTGCAGGGATTCCAGGCTCCATCTCTTGCTCCTGGTTTGATGCTGCTTCCCATAATACGGAGCAGCAGGGAGGACTGGTGCCCGCTGGGAGGAGCGGTGGGTGGAGGACACCCCTTGTGCTGCCGGAGCTTGGCATCGCCTGCAAAGGGGCAGGCGTTGACGTTATGGTGGTGAGAATACTTGGATGAGGTCCAGACTTGTTCTTGGAAATAATCCTGTTACTGCCCTTGCTCTCGTTTGACCTCTCCTACGAGGCGCTTGGCTTTGCTGTTTAGAAAACATCTCAACAGGCCTTTTGTTTCGGCGCAGCTGGGCCAGCCTTTGAACTCCGGGTATTCTCCAGCTGCACCGGCACCCCCTCGGCCGTTTTAGGATCCTGCCACCAGGCTGAGCTCTGTTCCTCAGACCTCCTCCGAGCAGCTGGGCTCGGGGTGGAGCGGCAGCGCTGGCAGAGCTCTCTTGGCGCTGGACAACCACAGGCAGCGCTTATGGAGCTCCTGGTGCCACGGGCTGCACACACAGCGTTTCGTGTCTCAGAACTGGTGTTTGTGTCTGCTGTGACAGCAGCCAGTGCTACCGCCTCTTCCCTGGGCTCTTGAGCATCCCTCTCCAAAGGGCTCAGGGGGGTGTGTGTGTGCAGGGGTGCTCACACGGTCTTGCCTTCCTCCCCCTGCCCCTCAGCCTTCCTGTATTTCATATTTTATATTCATCAAGGGAATTAAAATGTGTGTTTGAAGTAGCGCTTATCTGCAGAGCAGAATCACAGTGGATCAAAGGTAAATTCCTAAAGATGCAACTTTGAACTCCAAAGCAGTCAGCCCCACAAGATGATGTGCCATCCCTGGGGCATGATTTGAGGCTCTAATATATGTCAGTTGAGCTTTAAAGATTTCATCTCTTTTCATATGGGAAATCTGAATTCTGCAGCAGTTCCTTCATGGATCTTTTGTTTATTAAAATTAATTGCAGGAGCTTTCCTTCAAGACAGTGAGAGCATTATGTGCCCCCTCTCTGCGTTTTCTGTTTATTTTTCCTTCAGCTAAATAAATGCGCCCAATAAAGCAGGAGCTTTTCCCCAACCAGTTGTTTTGCTTGCTTTTTTTTCTCGCATACCGTTATTTCTTGTTGTTCTTCGGTACCTTCCTAGCTGCAGTGCTGTTGGTTCATGGGCCAGATGGCTTTGCATGGATCACCACCCCAGGGAAGGCCTTGGGGCCCTCTCCTTTCCGCAGGGTGTCGGTAGGTGCTGCAGCAGCTGGGGCTGCCGGTGCAGGTCACGTTCTCCTGTTTGCACAGGCCTCGATTCCATTAGCCCATCGCTCCCTTCTCCTCTCCGCACCGCCCCTGCATTGATGCCCTGCCTGGTGAATTAAGTGCTGTTGATTTTGTAATCGCTCAGAGGTGTCCCAGGCTGCAGGCACATGCACAAACAGACCCGGTGACCAGTGTCAGCTGCCCCCACCCGCTGTGTCACCGCTCCCCGGCTGTGTCACCGCTCCCTGGGACAGCAGCCAGGGCGAACGGAGGGGCCAGGCCTCGGCCTGCGGCGTGGCCAACTCGGCCCGTCGCTGGCTCCGGGTCACTGAACTATTTCTCGCCTGGCCATGGGCCCTGCAGCCCTGCGCCTCTTCCGAGGCTGAGGTGCTTGTGGGTGCTGCCCCACGCGCAAGGCAGGCGGCGGCGGCTGCAGCCCCGGCCCTCCTACAGCCGCGCCATTGCAGCGGGGGCTGCCCCGGTGCCAGCAGCCCTGCCTGAGCTCCTTCTGGGCTGCACGTCGGGCACGGGCAGGCGAGCGGCTTCGTGCCTGCACGGATAATGTTGGGATGCAGCAATTCCGGAGCACTGGTCAGCGCTTGCGCGTTGGGTGTCCCAAGCACCTGGCTGCTCCTCCGTGCCAGCCCCCGCGGGGATGCTCCCTGTGTTGTTCTGCGTGGATTCGGTTGTGGCCGGGCCCTGCCCTGGCGAGAGACGTGCTCGCACAGGCTGCTGCTCGCACAGGCTGCAGCTCGCACAGGCGCAGCCGTGACGGGGCTTCGGCAGGAGCCTCGCGCGGCGGGAACGGGGCGGGCTCGGGCAGCGCGGCCCCCGGCGCGTCCTGCGGACCAGGGCTGCGCTCGGCAGAGCTGGAGGGGGGTGAGAGGGAAACTGAGGCAGGGAGGAGGCACAGGGGGCTGGTGGGCACAAACCTGGCAAGGCCAGAGGTAGAGACGGCCAGAACCAGAGCCAGGAGTGACTGTGGGGCTCGTGAGGCCCCAACAGCACAGACCAGTATCCCAACATTTGGGCAAGCAGCGAACACCCGCTGTGAAAATGATAGTGCTTTGGGTCAGCGCCCAGGTTGGCAAACCTTTCCAAGGTGGGTTTGTGATCCTTGAAGCTTCAATACTCATGGTCCTGCTCATCCGCCTGCCTCTGCCCAGCCAGCTGCCTGGAGCGTGGGGACGAGGAGATGCCATGAGCTGCACCTGGAGGATCTGCACTGTGGGGGACTGATAGCAGCCCACGCTGGCCTGGGGATGCGGAGGGAAGGAGTGGGAAAATGACAGAACATTTTGTGGACTCCAGATGCGGAGCCCCTTGGCCGCCCCCTGAAGCTGCGCACGCTGGAGGCAACGTGTCTCCTCTCTTCCTGGAGCACCGACCTGGAAACCCTTTCCATGGAGGGATCCAGGGGCAGGAGGGCTCGGGGGCCCGACGTGGGGCTGCTCCCGGGCGCCGTTTCCGTGCCCATGGCCAGGGGAGCAGGGTGGCCGGCAGAGGCGGCGCGTGGGCCAGCGCTCTGCCCAGGGCTGCTGCGGTGCCTCTCGTAGTCCTGTCCTGCTGCGCTTTGCTTGTTTTCTCCTTCCGAGTAAATAATTACAGGAGCTCTGCAAACATTAATGAGTAAATAAAGTGAAAGGGATCGCTCTGTGGCCAGCTCGGCAGGTCGTTGCTCTGTGCCTCTTCTCCCACTAAAAGCCGGGCTTTAAAGGCCTGGGAAAGCCTCGCAGCCGGCAGCAGCTCTACGGGGCCCGGCGGCGCTGAGGCCCGCGGTGGGAACCTCGCTGAGGAGACGGCCTGGCCCGTGAAGGCCCCGCTCCTGCATGGGCTGCCCATGGCGTGTCCCCAAACCAGGCCTCGCTCTCCCCCTGTGCGCTTAAAGAACAGCCCCCAGCTGCCGCTAGGAGGGTTGGTCAACATGGCCGGTCGGGAGCCCTCAGGGCAGGATAACGTGGCGAGCAGCGTCTCTGGTGCTGCCCGGTCACCCACCTCCTTTGCGCCCCTTTGGGACAGAAAGCCCAGGAAAAGCTGCTCTGGGGAAGCAATGGAGAAGCCTGTTACTATTTATATATATATATTTTCTAATATCTCAGTTAAAATGGCCTTCTTTCCTGCTGCTCCAGCTCATCTTTGTCCCCAGTCTCCTTCGGAAAAGTCTGCTAATCCAAGGAAAAGCAGTAGAAAGCTTTAACGCTGTGAGGCAGTGTCCCCCCTCCCTTACATTTACATCTTCCCAAGCAGTTCCTTTAATGTCCCTGTTGCCCTCTTGTCACAGCCCTTCGTGATGTGACCCTGTAATGGTAATTTAAGAAGGGCCAGGCAGGGTTTCTGTTTTGGAGGGCAGCTGATAAATTCAGACAGCTCACAAGCACAGTCAGTGCTTATTTCTGTAAAAAGAAGTGTGCTTTTTATTCAAATAATTGGACATGTGATTTTATAAGACTTTCCTTTTTTCTCCAATTGCTTAAATTAAGCATCTGGGCTGAATTTCTAGAGGAACTGTTTTTTTTTTTTTTTTTTTTTTTTTTTTTTTTTTTTTTTTTTTTTNNNTTTTTTTTTTTTTTTTTTTTTTTTTTAACAAAAGCACGATCAATTTTACACAGACAGATAATCTGCAAGCTGATGGGATAGAAAATCTAGAGTAGGAAGAGTCCTCAGTGTCAGATGCCACGCGACAGTGTGAAATCACTGGTATCTCCTGTTTGCCGTGTGTGCCCGCCAAGTGCACTCCTGTGTATCCACCCAACTTGGGTGCTGCTTGATGCATTTTGGTGACCTAAGATTCTGCCAAAGTCCTAGACACTGTAAATACTGTGTTAAATGAACATGTTAAATGTTGTGTTAATTGGATAGCTGGTCCTCTCCCTCCCACACGCTTCCAGCCCCACTGAGAGACCCGCTGAAAGCAGCAGAAATTTGGGCTTGTTACCAAGTGCTTCTCTTCTGCGTAGCTCGTGGTCTCGGCAAGCTCTTGCTGTTAATTACTGCTTATTTGTAAGGACAGCAGGAGCATCGTAGGATAATTATTATTTAGCCCTCTTTTGCCTTTCCTTTCCCTGCTGTCTGCCCTCAGGAAGCGACTGAGGTGACACTGATCACTGAGTGTTTGTGTAGCCTGTGCCAGGTAATTACACCCTGTCACCAAACAGTTGCTGGTGGCACTGGAGGAGCGGGACTGAAAGGGGGGGTTTCCTTCTGTGGCTTGGAAGTATTGTGAAAATATCAATGAATAAAGCCTTGCAAAGTTCAGCGCAGCCGGAATGTGGAAAGTTACTGTTTAATAGCGGAGGAAAAGTCAGACAATTTTGAATATTGAGGCTGATCTGCACGGGGTTTATGAAATGCAGCTTTTGGCACTAGTTAGTGCCCTCCCTATACCCTTGTCAGGCATATAATTCTATGAGGAAAGACTATGCAAGTTGGGCCTGTTCAGCCCGGAGAAGAGAAGACTGAGAAGGGATCTGATCGATCGGTTCAAATACCTGAGTCCAGATAGACAACATCCACTGCTCTGCCCTCATCTATCCAGCTAGTCACTCCATCAAAGAAGGCGATCAGGTTAGTCAAGCATGATTTCCCCTTGGTGAATCCATGCTGACTATTCCTGAGCACCTTCTCCTCTACGTGTCTGGAGACAGCAGCCAGGATGAGCTGTTCCGTCACTTTCCCAGGGATAGAGGTGAGGCTGACTGGCCTGTAGTTGCCTGGGTCCTCCTTCTTGCCCTTTTTGAACCCTGGTGTGACACTGACTTTCTTCCAGTCCTCAGGCATCTCCCAGACAAGCAAGTTTACAAGTTGAAACACAGGAAGTTCCATCTCCACGTGAGGAAGAACTTCTTGAGTGTGAGGATGCCAGAGCCCTGGAACAGGCTGCCCAGGGAGGTTGTGGAGTCTCTTTCTCTGGAGATCCTCCAAACCCGCCTGGATGCCGCCCTGTGCCCCGTGCTCTGGGTGTCTCTGCTGGAGCAGGGGGGTTGGATTAGATGATCTCTAGGGGTCCCTTCCAACCTCAACCATTCCGTGATTCTGTGTGTTGGAGGGTCTGCATAATCCTCGCTAAGGCTTGAGGTGTATCTCTTAGTCTCCATCCGTAGGATAGTAACTGAGCTGACCTAGCTGGAGGCAGATGTTTCTGCAGTCGCAAAACCCACATGCGGGACACCAGCATGTGCCCCTTCCCTGCTGACCTTGTGGCCCTGCTGCAGCAGTGATCTGTGCTCGCCTGTGGATTTGCTCTGCTGCAGTGATACCGTGTGTGATGGTTCCCACTCCTCGAGCAGGACGGAGTCTAGTCTGGCCCCATATAAGCCTGGAGTGCTCCAGCCAGAGGACAGAGCAGCTCCGAAAATCCCTCCAGGGTTATGTCAGGCTACTCGCAGGGTAAGCTGTGACCAGAGGATGTACCCACACCTCCTACCACCATGTCTGACTCGTGACAGCGAGGAAGCATCTGAACCAGTTGCTCTCTGGGGCTGATGGACCTTGGTGCCCTGCAAGGCTAATGGATAGAAGGTGTCATGGCACTGAAATTCAGCCCTTGTAGTGTGGTGTTGCAACTAGTGTTGCTTTCCATGGGCTAAGAGGGAGTCTGGGCCTGGCAGCCCGGAGTAGGAAACACTGAGAAGATACCTCGTAATGCTGACAGTGCTCCAGAAGGAATCTGCTCACAATCCGATACCACAAACTATTGGCACAAGGAAAGGATTTGGAAAAGAAACCCTCAAACAGCTATTTCAAAGCATTACTGGAAAAATCCAGCTCCTGGTCATTTGCTACTGAGTACCTAATGGTCAGAAATGCTTCGTGTCCTTCCAGGTGTCTGAAGCAGAACCCACCTGTCATTAAGCCTGGATCAAGCCCCTTTGCAGATGCTGCTGCTGACCTTTTCCTGGGCGTCGGGTTGGAAAGGGCTGGAGTCACTCCCGTGGCGTGTACAGGAGCTGCGTGTGCCTGACCCCTGGCTCCGTGGAAAGCTTAGCTGGGCAGTGACAGAGCCGCTCAACATTGTGTGGCCAGGAGAGCCCTGTTTTCCCTGCTTGAGCTGGCAGACACCATCAGACCCCATCCCCTGCTTGCACAGCAGCCCAGCACAAACGTCCCGCAGGCGTCAGGGAGCAGAGAGCTCATTCCTGAACGCGCTGCTTGGTGGCTTCAGGGAGCTATATTTAAGTAACAGCAACGTAAAGCAACCAGCAACGGTGACTGGGGCGAGTTGGTGCTAGTCCAAGCACCAACCACTAGAGCTAGAAGAATTTCTTACTAAGAACTGCTGCTTTGTTACGAGACAGACCGCTTGCTTGTGGAGGGCCAGACTTACTAACCAGACAAATAAAGAAGCGGAGTCAAGGCGATTAGATCAGCACTACTCGTACAGATTATTAGTATAATCGTCAGATTACGAGTGTAATCGGATTTGTATGTGTAAAGCTATGGATTGTTGCGAATGTGCTCCCCAAAATCAGCTCAGTCACGTCCGGAGTGAGAAGGGCCCTCTGGGGAATTTTAGGAGCCTGATTCACACGGTGTGGGCAGACACATCCATGGTCCTGCAGCTGGAACAAATGCAGCCACTCCGAATGTTTAGCAGGAAATGACAAAAATGTCCCAGCTTTCTAAGACGGGCCTTTCTTAGGAAAATCAGAAAAAGTTCTGGAAGGCACCAGCCAAGGCATGAACCAGGAGAAAGTTCTGCAGCACGGACTGTGGTTGATTCTGGGTTGCGTTGTCACAGCAGGCAGGACCCCGGTGAGTTCCCTCTCTGGAAGCCCAGATGCATCCAGGATGTCTGCAGAGCTGCCACCAGGCTCTGATGGGTGCCAGGGCCCCACTGCCCTTCCTGCAGCACCGCCTGCCGCCTCCCAAACTGAGATAAGGGAGAGGTGCTGGAGCTAAGGATCTCCTTAAATATTTTGTTTTCCCACGCCGTGATGAGCCTGGACCAAGGGGGAGGAGAGACTTTTGATCAGATGTACTTAAAAGCCCTGGAGGCGTTAACAGCAATCCTGTGTCCTGCAGCCAGCACAAGGCTGAGCCGTGATCGCTTCTCCCTCCCAGCTAAAGCCAGTCTGCTATTATTATTTATTTTCCTAAGGGCTCCCTGTCTCCTGTGTTCTCAGGTGCCTTGGACAACACTAAGGCCCCGAACTGCTCTTGCTCTAGGCAGCCTCTGTGAACTCCTACACGAGAAAGCCAACCAGCACTGCCATCCCCCTTCTGCAGCTATTTATCCCACCGGTCTCACAGGAGCAGGACCAGGTGGCTTGTAATTTACAGCCATTTCCCACCGAATTGGTTGATGCCCCATGCTGCATCTCCCAAGGAAAACCGAGGTGCAACTCAACTCTTCTTGTTCCTTGCACCCCGGTTCAGACAGCTGCATGGAGCAGCCAGCTTGGCACCTGCTATCACTGCCGTCCATGCTCTGCAAGGTGGGAGAGCTGCTTCAAGCACCCAGTGCCGGGGAAGGGGCCGGAGGGAGACAGGGCGCTGGGAAAGGAGGAGCTGCAGAGCCGGCTTCACGTACTGCTCCTGCCCACGGAGGCCTGAGGCTGGGAACGGGAGGCCTGAGGCTGGGAACCAGTATTTCTTGGAAGAGACTCCCCTCTGCCACTGGCAGCCTAATCCTTGCCCGGAGCGATGGGAGAGGGCTCTGTGCGGGCGATGGAGGAGTCAACGAGGTGGAGCAGCTCCCTCCCTTGCCCGCAGCTGCTCCCAGCCCGGCGCAGCCCGGAGTGGGATGTGTCCATGGGAGCATCGCCTGGAGCGGGATGTGTCCATGGGAGCATCGCCTGGAGTGGGATGTGCCTGTGGGAGCATTGCCTGGAGTGGGATGTGCCCGTGGGAGCATCGCGGATCCATTCCTGGCAGGATGCCGTACCCGCGGCCGCACGGAGCGGCTCCGTCTGGATTCACACCAACCTGCACTACTCAGGAAAACTCTGCAGGACGGGACAGGCGCCTGGGGAAAGCAGCGCTGAGACACTCCAGGGAGAGAGAAGCAGCGTAAACAGCAGTGCTTGTACTTGGGAAGAGGAAAGAGCACAGCTACAAAACAGGAGTCATCGCCCAGAATTAGAACCTGAGTTTAATTTACATTTGTTGTCTTGTTAGATCTTTTTAACATTCTCAAGTACCATAGCAGCAGAGTAGAGGTGCATGTCCAAGACTTACTCTGACGTGGGGATGTGTCTGTGTGGAAAAAACACGGGGGTTCCTTGTTCTTGTTATGCAAATAGTAGAAAACTACGTGGGAAAGTATGTTTGAAGGGGGTATTGGGGCATCCAAGCAAGCGAGCAGCCCCCAGTTGTGAGAAAAAGCAGCAAGTCCCATCCAGCAGCCCAGCACGTTGGGATCCTTTATCCCCAAGCAGGGGGCTGTTCTGCTGTGAGCAATAGGCTGAGTCCTCTGTGACCAGCAGCACCGGTCACTGCTGTGACTTACGACAAGAAGAGGGATCTGGGATGTGCACCGGGAGCACCTGGAGAGGCCCCTGGCTGTGCCAACGCTTGGCCATAGCCCCTGTGAGGTGGTGGGAGCTGCTTTGAGCTTCTCACCACCGCAGGCAGCTGGTTCCAGCTCCTTGGTGGGCCCAGGGTGGCGGATGGACACAGCCTGTGGGTCTCACCACCTTAGGAAACAATCCCTACCCAACTCAATTGTTTCTTCCTCTCCTTCTTCTCCTCCTTTGTATGGTGACCTCGGTTGATGAGTGCATGGATTTAAACTGTTAAATGACTCAGTTGCTACTCACCTCCATCATTAAAAGAACAAAGGCTCATAAGAACATTGGCAGCCTTTGTTTATTCTGCTCTTAATGGAAAGTATGTTTGTTTGTCAGCAGTAAAACCATGTACTTGATTGCATCCACTTGAAATATAGTTCATTCCTAGAGCGCTGTGGAAGTCCCACGTTGTACGTACGCAGGCCCTTTGGGAATACACTCCTCATTCACACGGCTGGAGTCGGAGCACTCTGGCACCGGGGTCATCGTTAAGCCATTAGCAAATGTACAAACAACACAGCCGACCCTGCAAACCTCCGGCTGACAGGATCTCCCAGCCGGGGACAGATTCCTGCCCCAGGAGCCGTTTCCACAGCCCGGTTCCTGCCCGGGAGCTGTCGTCTGCCTTAATCTGCTGTCAGGGCCAAGCGACAAGCGCTGCCGGCGCTGGCCTGCCCGCCCTGCCGCTGCATTCCCGCTGGATGCATTCCCGCTGGATGCATCCCCAGGCCACATCCATCCCTGCCCTTGAGCTTGTTATCTGGCCCCTGTGAGGTCCCTCCAGGCTTGTGGGCAGTTACTGCCCCGTCCGCAAGCAATCTCAGCGCAGGCAGCCCTTCCTTGGTTCGGCTGCTGTTAAACAGAGGCGATGTGTCCTTGTCCCCACGTGGGAGCCGTGCTGCAGATTAACCCAGGAGATCCACAGGCCCCGTCACAGCCGGCCGGGAAGCGGGTTAAGGGACACGGAGCACCCCAGGTAGCCGGGCACGACGGCAGCACTGAGGGAACGTGCACCCTCTGATGGAGCACGGGGTCCTCAGCCGGGAATAGTGTATTTTTAACAGCATCAACAACAGGTTTTTTGCCAAAACACCAAGGCCTAGGTAGCTCAAAGAGGTAAGAGGTGGCAGGTGGGCAGAGACAGGTGAAGATATGCAGAATGCCCAGAGCTGAGGTAAGAGAAGGTCAGGTGCAGGGCAAAGAAACTGGAAAAATAAAGTGATATCACAAACAGGGACCTTGGTAGTAAGGCCTTTATCTGTAAGTGTAACAGGCTAGTGATTGTACCTGGGTTTCGGTGTCAGTGCAGGATGAAGGCTGGCTTGCATGGGGTGGATCTTTACACAGCAAAATTCACAGGGGTTGTAACAAGTTTATCTTCTGCCTGTGTGGGGAGGTCAGGATTATCTGGCAGTCCAAACTGACGTGAGCTCACCAAGAGCAAGTCTCATCTCCTCAGATGGAATCTGGTCAGGAGAACCATCAGGAAAACCATCTAACAGGCAACAGCAAGCAAAACTTTGCAGGTGGGGCACAGGCATAGACAGCTCATCACGTCCCTTTGGCTTCCTGCTCCTGCTCTGCATCCCAGGCTGCTTCTCAGTGAGTGGTGGGAAAGGTCACACGCTCCTATCATCTTGTCAGCTGCAGAACAATATTCCTGAGCTATCTTCAGGATACCATCTGAAAGCAAACACGACTGATGGTAGGTATCCACTAGAAAGTCTGGTTTCAGAAAGGCAAGAATAAAGTCTCAACCTGATGTTCGGTGCCCAGTCAGCTGAATATTTCCCTCTCTTCTACCCCCTTACAGCCCTACTACCTCTCCTGGGAGGTAAAGGTCCTCTCAGACCCCTTGTTTTTTCCATTTTCAGTGACAGACATTTTCTGCAAGCCAGGATCATTATTTTCACATGGATTTTATTTTCTCATGGATTTTTTTTCCTGACTCCTAGGAGAGCGTTACAAATCCCACATGCGGTCAATGTCTATGGTCACCTGTAAGAGTGAATAACAGCCACTCTTGCACAAATCCATCTCCAGTCACACTGGACATCTTCCCAGCATCCCAGTGCTGCATAAAACCCGTCTAGAGTTACTGGAACATGAAAGATGATTCATGATGGAATACATTTTTGCACATAGGCTTGATACATGCCCAAGCAAGCTGTGAGATGACCAAAAGAGAGGAACATCTGTCAGTGTTGCTAATGCTTTAATATACCATGTGTCAGAAAAGATGTTTGGGTTTAGGTAACAGTAATTTTGAAATCAATAGAAAGTGGGAAAAGATGACGCCAAGTGTTTATTCAGAGCAACAGACAAACAGTATTCCTTTTTTTTTTCTTCTAAACTTCATGAAATGTTTTATTTGGATCCATCTTCCATTGCCACTAAAAGAAGAACAGGGCACAAGTAACAGCAGCAGAAAAAACAGATGGTGCATTTGAGTGAGCAGATGGTTCTCTATTGTGTCATGCTTATTATCATCATTTAATTTATTATCTCTATTATGGTAGGTCTCTGGAGGCTCCTCACCTGTAATAAATATTTGCAGTGTGTATTTTTTAAAATTCATTATGTTTTGCATACTCTGAAATCGGCTTGAATGGTGATTTCTCTTTGTAGTACTGTCGGGTACCAGGAATGTTTGATGTAAGCAGTATTTTTTTAAGGCAGAAGTATGTTTTGGGAAATTACTACTGTGTGTCTATTCTGTAAGCATCTTGGGTCCAAAATATGGTAAGAAACAGTCCTCACGCCTGCCTTTTGTTTTGCTGTAACCTGGCTGTATTTCCTTACTACATCCTGGCTGCTTCCCCATTGCGCTCAAACCACTTCTCTGTGTAGTTAAAGCTTAATCTGTTTGTGGAACTGAATACTCTCTCCTACAAGAGACGCAGGTGCACCTTCTTGTGGGAAGGAACAAACTTCTTACGTTTCCTAGTCTGGGATGGATGAAGGGGCAGCGCTTTTCCGTGCTCCCTGGGCAAGAGTGGTAAAATCCACATACTTATGGGACTTTTGTGTCTGATTTTGCATTCAGATTTTAAGAATAAAATAAGAAACCCTCTTCTTCATGGGTATCCCTTTCACAGCTCTCCAACTGCCTATGTAACTCTATGATTTCCACTGTGTTCACCCCTGCTGGCCTGGTCCCTGCAGCCAGGGTTGCTGTTTCCATCACCTGGTACCAGGCGCAGCCCCCCAGACTGTTCCCCTGGCTCTGCTGTGGGTGACTTCTCTGGTGGCTGCTGCTTCAGGCGATGAACAACTCCATCCCCAGAGCACATGAATAAGGAGGGAAAAGGAGGGGAGAAACACATTCAGGTATATGTCAAATCTTTCATTTCTTCTGATGCATTTTCTTATCTGTATGAGAGTTCTGGTTGTAATTATGTGTATTTGCTTAAACCTCCTTATCGGTTATGCTATATATATATTTGCTACACTAGCCTACTGCAGACCAGATGCTGCTGTCGAATTGCACTCACTAACCCTAAAGATATACCAAAGAGAACTGCTTTGCTCTTTTTTTAACTGCTGGCAAACATTAGGAATAGAATCTGAGCGCATAAACTTCTTTTTTTTTTTTGTTGTTGAATTTGTGTTGTTTATTGTATTCCCCTTTATAATTATCTGCAAAAGGGGAATGTGGGAAAGCTGCCAGTGTGTCCTTTGGTTGTATTCAGAAAATAGTTCTAAATATTTTCCCTCCTCCTTGCATGCAATGTTTGATTATTTTGTTGTTTTCCCTGCCTTCCTAAAGGATAAGATAACTGGGGAAGAGCTTTCTCAACCTTCCACCGAAGCAACTCGCATCTGCCTGTTCCTGCAAGGACATCATCTCTTTTCAACAAAGAAAGCTTTTCTCTGAAACCTTTGCAAACATTTTGAGTAAAATGGACCTTTACAGAACCAAATGGTACTAAAAGAGGGACAAGAGGGACATGGGCAGTTTGGCAGAGGAAAACTCTAGTGGTCGGGGCCCTGGAGTCACTACCACAGCTATGTACTGCAGGAGCACCCCTTTCCTTCCAGGCATATCCTTGGACAGACACACACAAGCTTGCTAGAAATGCGTACTGAGGATGCTCGGGTTTTGATACTTTTGTTATTTTTTGTTACTTTGGAATAATTCCTGATGATTAATCATGCAATCATTGACAGAATCAATAACAAATCAGACACAGAATCAAGAAATCATCAATCAAATCATGGGCAGAATCAATTTGGTAACAGCTTTACCAGCTTAAAAGCATGCTCTTCTATGAAGTTTTGGTATTAGCTTCAGGAGAGGAAGCTGAACAGACTTTATTCTAATACACAAGCTACTATATTGCTTAGGAAGCTAAAATGTGGGATGAATTCGCTGCTTGAAACACCCAGGCAAGTCCATGGATGCAAGCAGAAGTACGACAGAACAAGATTAGATTAACTGCATTAATATTAATGTCAGTACAGCTTAGGGAAAGGAAATAAAAAGGGGGAAGAAGTAAGACAGGACAGATGAGAAGTTCTAGGATGTTACTGCTGGGGGACAGGGACTACACGGGGCTCAGATCCAAGCTCTGTCCTTGACACCCAACATGAAGGTGAAGATGCTTTTTCCCCACCTATTATACTGGTATGCTAATACTGCCTTAACAGCAGAGCAAGACAGACTAAATGATTTTGGTAAGTCCTCTGAGGATGACATTAAAAACCTTAGTTGCCACTTTCAGAGCAGTAACAGGAACAGTCAATCACATTTCCTCTACGGTGCAAGCAGGAGTGCAGACGTGCAACATCCCTTCTTTGACCTCAACGCCTGGACCCTCGTCTAGCAGTTCATGCTCTGGGGCTCTGAACGTGTAAGCACCTTGTATGGGAAGACACCCCAAGGCAGGCGGCACAAGCAGAGGTGCTGTAACAGCCCCCCACAATCCGTCTGCTTCCCTGCTATGGTTTCTGCACTGGCAACTTCTTTCCAATGTACTTCTCTCCGATGCTATTACTCAAGTGAAAATCTGTTGCTGCAAATGATGAAGGTTGCGCGTGCAAGCACTTTGGGCAGAAACTGCATTTGTTTCAACAAGCACAAAAGAGACAAATAAAATCGCTTCTGAACTACGGCCGAACTGAGGTAAAAAAGCAAAATAAAACTGTGAAGTATTCTCATACTCGGTAATTCTCTCATGTTTTCCTCAAGACGAGGGAGTAAGAGTGGCTATTGCCTTATAAGGAACGGCCACTGATCTATATTAAAGAAGGGCTGCATCCTGTACCCCCCACTTT